>CAHIKZ030000329.1:1887500-1922500 GCA_903632075.3 Acanthosepion pharaonis
TGCATGACCGTAACCTACCTGGTCAGGCATGAACGAAAACAAAAGTACGATATCTAAATTTTCGAATCAGATATTTTATGGTAAGTGGTTTTTCTCACCATTCTGTGGTTGCTTAGTACAAAAAATGAATCATATAATCAAATATGTCCAGGATGATGCCCAGTACCGCATTATTTGACTACGGTGCCGCTACTAGTGATATCATTATACACGTGCTATATGAGAAAATCAGGGTTTTCACAAGAAGATTCAGGGGTCGCATTATAAATTAAGTATTCTTATACACAAGTATATACAGTATTTCTTTGCTAATGAAAAAAAACAACTAAACTTCTATATGATATCATTCCTAGATATCAATTTTGGGCAATTTCCTCTCAGTTGAAGAGAAGCCTTGAAGAAACAGAGATGCATTTCTAAAGAAGCATGCTGATAGTACCATAGACGGAGCATTGTCAGCAACGAGTTTTAGAGAAAATGGAAAAAAGAACAGATACTTAAAACCAGAACGAGACAGTTGAAATTTTGAGGACACATAATGAGCATAGAAGGCTTGGAGAATTTTACTCATAATGAGATAGATTGAAACATCGAGTTTAAAGCTGTATAGCGTTAAAACTCCTGTTCCTGTACGATCACCGAAGTTAACCAGCATCGAGCTTGGTCATTCCCTAGATGAGTGACCGCTTGGGAATACGAGGTGCTGTAAGATTGGATGTGCGGTTGGTGCAATGGCTCAGAATTGTTCATCGGGGTACCGAGTTCTCGTTTCAGTTGGGTTCGTTATATTCACTTACACGCAGATTCCCATGAATCCACCTCTTCTCCCACCCCCAAATATGGGTTAATTAGTAAGATTTGTATCATTAAATCATTATTATCTGGAAAAAAAAAAGCAAATTCTTACAATCCAAAAATATTTTCTAGCTTTAAATAACCAGCAAAGTGTACAAAACGAATCAATCAATCATGAAATAGTGAGTAGCCTGCTTAGCGAGTTTCTGAACAGAGAATAGGAAGCATAGTAAAAAAAAAAAACTAAGCGATACAACGGAAAGAACACGGCACATAAAAAGAACATATTGTTTACAACTTAACTGTTTCTTTTTTTTTTGAAAAATACATAATTGTGTCACTAAAACCTTTTTAAAAAAAAAGTTAGCAATAAAATCCATTATATACATGTATATAAAACATTCACTGGTTCATTTCCTTGAAACTCCCATGAGAATAGAAAAAAAATGATATGAACGAAGCTTCCAAACTTGCGGGGTCTGTCTTTTTGTCTCTCTTAACTCTACGAAATATTCAGGGTTTTGCTGGTGTATAAAGAAATTCGCGGTTGGTGTAAATAGGTAGCGGCTCGGAATGAGACATCGAGTTGGTTGGCAATCATTCTTGGAGAAGGAAATTTCTGAATTCAAAAACGGTTAGGCATTGAGGTTAGCAACTTCATCCTGTAAAAACTTACTTGCTACGGACACAGCTGCAGCGACGCCTAGTTTTGTTGAGTTCTGTGGGTCCATTCTTCTCAGGAGACTATAAAGAGATGGGAATATGAAGGGAAAATGAGATTGAAAAGAAAAGGAAGATGAACAGAGAATAATGGGGGGGGGAGAAGAGAGGAAACAAATAGTGAAAGAAAGAAAAGAGAAGAAATAGACTAAAAAGAAATAACAAAAGAGAAAAAAAAATAGACAGTGAACGGTAAAGTGGGAGAAAAAGCAAGAGAGAAGAAATTGATGGCGAGATGTACTGAGTGAGAAAGCACCAAAAAAAGAATTAGTGAAGCGTAATAGAGTGAAAGTAAGAGAATTTATGAAAAGTAAAGAGGGAAAACAAAACTAGACAGTGAGAAGCAGAGAGAGCGAAAGAGAAAAGAAGGGAGAAGAAAGTCTTAGTAAAGTGTAGAGAGAGAAAGACTGAAAAGAGAGAGAGAGAAAGCAAAGAAAGAAGTTGATCGTATGGATTATAGAGAGATTATAATACTATGGTTCACAAAATGGAAGGCTCGAAGTCACTCAGAGGGTTAATGATAAAATAGTTATTTTGAATGACGTGTGTGATATGAATGCAAGAGGTGGGAGAAAGCAAAGTGTGTGAAAGAGAGAGAGAGAGTGGGAGAGAGGGAGAAAGCAACCGATATAAATTGTTAGCGAGTGTTTGAGAAAGGCAACAAAAAGGAGAAGATAGTGAGAAGCACAGAGAGGGAGAGAGAGAGAAAGCAACAAAGAAAAAATAGATAGTAAGAGAGAGAGAGGGGGGGAGAGAAGAAGGAAAAAGGCGCGAGGTGGGTGAGGGAAGGTTCCTGTGAAAACTCTTCCACACAACACTCACTCCGTTCGCCCTAAAAACGTTCTGGTACCATTTTCATCGCTATTAACGCGAGTTTAGCGAATCGGAAATGGTTTCATTACTTCTGCAATCGTCTGGCACTTTTGAGTCCTGGGACACCTGTCATGAATTTTAGACTTCGTAAACACAGACTTTTAAATATTGATGCTTGCAAACAAACACACAGGCGCACGCATAACCAGACACAAATATATGCTTATATGCAAAAGAACACATGCAGACACCCAAACCAAGATATACAATAGCAATTAAGTATGATCGTATTAAAGTTCAACAACATACTGCAATATATACGCAAGTTTAGCAGCATATAACGAATAAAATAATTCTTTGCTCTGCTATATGCACATATATTTACTGGCACAAATATTTGTGTCCACTTTTATGCACACACACACAAACACATGCTATAACACACATATTGTTTCATTGATTTGTTTTTTTTTACGGTTTTTCAACCCGTTATGGGTTATTTAAAGACGTTTCTTATTTTTGATTTTATAAATAATACTTCTTTTTGAGAATGAATATTGCATTAACAGCTGTTTGAGAATAATTTTTTTAGGCACAGTCCTGCTATTTAACCCATAGATTGAGGAGAAGAAATGGATTCATACTGTTACCAAGGTTATTTACGTGTGAGTGAATGTAACGAACCCGCCTGGAATTCGAACTCCCAACACAAACGTACACATACGCGCGCGCACATACAAACATATATATATGTACACACATGCACACACATACACACAGACATATATATACATATATATATATATATATATATATATATAGAGAGAGATAGAGAGAGAGAGAGAGAGGAGAGAGGAGGAGGAGGAGGCACGGTGGAATAATGGATAGCGGCTTGGAGTGAATCTATCGATGGTTATACTAGCACCCGGACTCACAAAATATCGGGATTGAGTGTCTAAGCCTTGTTCAACTGCTGATTACCCTAGATGATGTGTTCTCTCCCAGAAGAACTGTTCAGCATAGTTGCTGCATAAAGGAGTTTGGCTCTGGGGGTGTAAAAGATACACTTGAGTGGGTATCTGCAACAAGGATTAGTTAGCCACACAAGCAGACTAATGTACACGGAAACGAACAACCAACCCATAACTCTGCAGATGCATGCGGAAATACATTTTCTATTACGAAATGTCTATTGTGCGGTTAATGAAACGGCTATTGGTACGGCTATTGGTGCGGCTAGTACAATCGACGAACCGAGTTCAAATTAGGGCCTAATTTGCTGCATTCACTTTCGCAGGAAAATTCCGCTCTATACCTGAGAAAGGCATGAATCCTTTTCTTCTTCCTTATTTCCTTATTTAAGCGCTGAAGTTCAGTTGCTACTTCCTTATTGTGTGTATAATTTTCCATGCAGTTCCCGACTTTTCTTAAGACTTTTTAATCAACTCACCTAACTGCAAAGTTATATGACATACTTGGCAACCCTAACATAATATATTTTCTCTCCTTATTGAATCGAGTATTTTTACCTTATAACATAAAGAAAACCCTAGGTCATCAATGGCGTATTGCTGCCACTTTTGGCTGCCAAATCTACCGAAGTTAAGTAACGTAGAGCCTTGTCAGTACATAGGTGCGTGACCGGCTTGGGAATAACAGGTAGTGTAAGCATGCATGTGCAGGTGATGTAATGGATAACGGCTCCGAATTAGAATCCGGAGAGCGAAGTTCCAATTCCAGTCGGGTTCATTATATTCACTTATACGCAAATACCATTGGGAAAGGTATGAATCCTCCTCGTCTCAGTAAATCAGTATTATCTCCCTAAAATTTCTTACTATCTAAAAATATTTGCTGGCCTTAAATACCCTGCAAAAGATTGATAACCTGTCAGTCAGTTATGTGTCATACGTGATATACGCTTAGGCGATCATGTTTCTTTTGATATATGACTGACGAGGCAGATTTTTTTCCGCAGTAGGTTGCCATATCTTTCTGTGGTAGACCAGTTGCCATCCAAGTCTATAGAACCCGGTCTGTCCTGCTATTTATCCATAGCTTGGGGGGGGAGAAGAAGAGGATTCATACCTTTCCCAAGTGTATTAGCACATAAGTGACTATGGATTCGACTGGAATTCGAACTCGGCTCACCGATTCCTCAATCCGAGCCGCTATCCATTACTCCACGAAAAAACATAATCAATTAAGCTGCCCATTCCTCACTTTCCAGCCTCGACAGTTTTCAAAAGTGTTTGCACAGCCTTGTGGATGATGAATTGTCTTTCACCCTACAACCACTTTCCCACAGTCGAAACGTTGCTCACCTGTCACTACTCTATCGCTATTTTTATAGCGGATGTTCGGAAGAACGACATTCCTTGGTTCTATCACTGCAGAACTTTACTGCTAACACCTGACATACCACATACACTGAGTCGGCTAATCCTCATTCCCTTTGTATATCACTGGTAAGAAGGAAGTTCCACTCAGACAGCTTCTTTGCCAGAACTGTTACGAGAGGATGCTCCCCTGATCAATATAATTTCAACCTCTTCAAGTCGAGAGTCAACCTACATATTCTCATAATATACACTTGCGTTTTCTCTGTACGTCCTGACAACCTCATTTAGTAACCCCCTACCTTGAGTGGCTCTTGAATTTTGTATTGGGTGAACAATAGTTCAAAAAAGAATTTATAAATTATCTTTTTCTGAGTTTGAGGAACCGCGGGTAACTGAAACTAGGGAAGCGAAACCGTGGATAGATGAGGAACTACTGTATTACCTTCCTCCAAACGATAAAGTCTGTTTTCGAAATTTAGAATCTAAACACAGAAAGTAAATGGTAGTGATAACCAAAAGATAAGGGTTAATAACCTGAATGTTTTCATTTCTGTTTTCGACACATCGAGCTATATATGGGTTACAATTATTTTATCCACACAATCTTTTAAAAGAGATAGGGACACAGTTTAAATAAAGGGTGCAAATATCATAAAGTGGTTGAAGTGGTTGAAGTGGTTGAACCGATGGGCGAGAATTTAACACTGAATGAGGAACAATGAAGCGTTAATTAGAAAAGATTTCTTCTTTTTCTTCTTCTTGTGATTAAAAAAAGAGTAAACGAAAGAAAAAAAATCACGTTTTTTCATGATAGTTGTAAATAAACATTTCTTAGATAGGAAACTTCGGCATCGAAATATCACGTGTTATCAACCGGATATATTTAAACCAATCGAAACTAATTAAATCTAACTGCGACAGCCAATCACATACCAAATGAACGAAGACATGGCTGAGTTTTCTCGTCACTACTGTTACTACGGCGAAAAGATGCTGAAAAATTTAGAAAATGTGTAGATGTTTTGAAGGAAATGTGAAAAAAAAATAATTTATAGCTATCGGCAGCTGAAACAAAAATTTCAAATATCAAATAAGTAAACATCGTATTTTTCTGATCTTGTCGCCTTATGAAGTTATTTACCATCTGTAGCAGCAATTCATCCTAAAATGTACTTGTGTATTTACTCTTTTCTCAAATAATTTTCTTGTATCGTACTGATTGTACTTTTTTGTTGCTTACGGATTTTTCAAGGACTATATATAAATGACTTCTAGTTTATATGGGCCATCGTGGAGTGGAGGTATGATGTTAAAAGACCAGAATTCCCTAAATATCCTCGGTTAAAAAATCTCTCCTTTGTTAGTAACATTTCTCGCGATATATATATATATATATATATATATATATATATATATATATATATATATAGATAGATAGATAGATAGATAGATAGATATATGTGTGTGTGTGTGTGTGTGAAAAGTTCAGAGGTTGTCCAAGATACTCTCATGGAATGTGACCAAATGGAGTTTATTTTTCAACATACTCCCCTTGCAGTCCTTACACTTCTATCGGTGTTGAAGCTTGGTGAAGAAGCTTTAATCCTGTTCATCAAAAAAGTCAGCAACAAGAGATATGACTTGATTATTACAGAATAGAGAGGGTGATCAACCAATTCAAAGCCACAATCACACGAAACAGCAGACATTGAAACCAAGGACTTGTATACTGGAGCATTGTCTTAATGAAATAAAACCACTTTCTTGATAGCCTTTCATGCCTTTGAAAGTTGGCATATAGTACTCTCCATTGATGAGGTGGCTCTTTTGAATATAGTCAATAAACATAATGCCTTTTTGCTTCTCAAAAACTGTGGCTATCACCTTCCCTGTAGATGAAACAACTTTTGCCTTCTTTGGAGCAGGTGCGAAGGGGAGTTTCTACTGCATGGATTTCTCATGGTCTCTGGATCAAAGTGATACACGCAGCACTCATCCTAGGTTAGAAACGTGCAGGGAAACCAGTTGGATCTGCCTCAAACTATGTCAGATTTTCCCGTGATGTAATCAGTCTAGTGCGCCTTTGATCAGGTATCAGAAAGCATAGTACTCACGCAGAGACCTTCGTCATGCCAACTTCATTATACAGAATATTCTCAACGTTCTCACGAGATATTCTAATAGCATTTGGCTCTTCGATTTATAGTCAATCACCTGTCATCCATCACAAACACGGACAATGTTTTCTTCGGTAATGGCAGTCGCAGGATGTCCAGATATTGGATCATCTTCAAGACTTTCCCTTCCCATCCTAAATACAGCTGCCCACTTTTGCACTGTTGATAAATCTGGAGCGCCATTCCCTAATGCAGCAAACCATGTCATGATGAATGTCCTTAGGGGCTAAGCTCTTTTTTTGCAGGTATTTGATAACACCACGATGCCAAATTTTGTACATTTTTTTAGAAAAGACGTTACTGCTTACTTCTGAAGTCTTTTTTTGAACAGTTAGATGTCAAGTTACCTGGAAAGAAACAATGTAGTTATTAATAAAAACTAGTTAAAATTGATGCTGGTGTCTAGCCTGTATTGTACCATGAGGATTCCGATCCGCCCACAAATGTTGGTTGTGTAAATTTGTTATTCTATCTCTTCCAAATATTGTCTTATCCATAAACAAGACTGAAGAGACAAAAAACGAATAGGCAGTTTGTGCAATAAACCATCGGCAAATGTTCTGCCGTGGTGAGTGATCAGTGGGCTAAAGACACTGTATACTTTGCAAATGATACGGATATAGGAGCTCTTGAAGTACCCTCCATACGGTACTATGAGATGTACCACATGCTAAGGTGACATGACGTGTGCTGATACCTGGTTCGTCTCCGATATCCTGTAGAATGTCTTCTTCATGGTCAGGCGTACGAGTGGATCTCGGTGTTACTAAGAGGGATTTCGCATTATTTATCATCTTTCAGTTGCGTCTCTGTCCTTGGACAGTGCACTCAGGGGCTTCTCTGTCAAACGACAGAGAGACAACTGAGGAAAATTATACTGAAGAGGTGCCCAGCTCTGGGGAACAGCTGCCCTATTCCACAAGAGGGAGGGATCGGTGCTCGCACCGAGGCCAGCGTAACCGACGGTTGCGGGGGCTGAGGGGAATTTTTGTCCCTGCCAGGGTGCACGCGCTCGGGTCCCCATATTAAACCGACCTTGTGTCACATCTCGTTCTAGTGGGGGAATGAGTAAACACCGTGTTACTAGATCCATGATTTGTGGTGCCATGGATCTTGTCTCATCAATGCGACGTTAAACAACAGCAAATTTGGATGACTCGGTTGTCTTCGGTCTGGAAACGCAATCTGATACAGCCGGCTGCGGGCAGCCGTTTGTAAAAATCATATCTGCCTGCTCACGTTATGAAAATCCTGCTATTGTTAAACAGAACACGTCTCAGTTAACTCCCTACTACACACGTTAAACGTTGAAGACAGGCTAGCCACAAATGTACACGAATGACAAATGGCAACACAGCACCATCTACCGTATACTTTCAACTTAATAACTAAAAAACGAAGGATTTGCGAACATATGTTTATATGGACTTTTGTCGTTGTTTTGGAGTGAGGAACCCACCCCCAAAATTTGTAAAAGTATTTTTTTGATATATATATATATATATATATATATATATATTAAGAAATGGACAAAGTCCGACAATTTATTTATTAAAGACATTTTTATGTTTAACGTTCTTTTTTATAGATACAAGTATTTAAGTAAATGCTCTGTTTACTTAAATACTTGTATCTATAAAAAAGAACGTTAAATATAAAAATGTCTTTAATATATATATATATATATATATATATATATATATATATATATATTCGCCCAAAGTAAAAAAAAAAGCAACTAAGACAAGTGAAATATGAGAAAAAACATTAAGGAAAAAGAACAATAAAAGAACATAAATTAAGAAGACAGAAGTTAACGATATTGGATTTTGAAGATCAAAACTGGCTGGAAAGCAAGAACCAGAAAAGAGTTCCCCAAGTAAGTAGTTCGACAATTATGTAATATATTTTTTGTTTATTCGATATTTTTATAGATAAAATTTACTTAGGTAAATGCTGTTTTTTTGTTTTTTTTTTTTTTTTTTTTTTTTATACTAAACAGTATTAATTACAATTACCGGCCCGAATGTTCGAGAAATTTCGTAGAAATATTCATTCTCCGACAGGAATCGAACCTGTAACCCTTATGGGAACCCTCATTTGTCTTGATGCGCTGTTAATCATTTTGCCACAGAGAAGCGTCTTGTTAGCAAAGTCCGAATTACTGTTTATAAACACACACCTTCGACGATATATATATATATATATATATATATAAATAAAAGCATACAAATATATATGTATGTGTGCAATAATAAAAACTGTTGTAGCATTCCGATTATGAGACTCTGGTTCGAATTTTCAGGGAAACAATCTGGAGTGATGATGCAATAGTAAGGCAGCGTTAAGTAGTACCTGAAAACTATACAACGGGTTGACCGAAGCCTAGTAAGAGAAAGTGAATAGAGGAAAGTTCGGAAGTCATCATTGGTTGCGCTAGCACCCCTAAGTCATATACTGTGAGCGTACTAACCTTGTTCAATCACTGATCACACCAGATAATGCGTTCTCTCTCTCTCTCTTTCTCTCTCTCTCTCTCTCTCTCCCTCGCTCTGAAATGTGTCATTACTCTCTGTACAGCATAGCTGCAGTATAAACCACAGATTGGCTATATGGATGTTAAAGAAACAGAAATATGCAGGCGTCTGCAACAGGGATTAACTAGGCAACGTAAGAAACGAGCTGCTAGTCATTATTAGATTAAAATACGTATATGCACATAAGCTTACTTATACATATATCTCAATGTATAAAATAATGTTCGCATTTACACATATATGTATGTGTGTGATAGCTTATGCGCGCCGATTCTTAAACTTTTAACAATTTTCTTTAATGACGATGTCAATATATTTAATTCGGTAACGCACTGCGCAGTGAGAAATTATTCCCTTGCCATCTACCACGACCCTGTGCTTAAAAAGCAATTAGATGCAATTCATTAATTAACGACACTTCGCAACGGCTATTTCTCAGCGACGCTTCCTGACAAGCCGTTCCCCACGACGCCAAGGAATCTAATATGATCATATACAACGTCCTTGAGAAAAAAAAAGTTATAACAACTCAATACTAAGCGTTTTCTCTCAAGGGAGACAGAAATATCAAATATATAAAATTAGTCATTTCTTTATACTGCTTCACTACTCGTAGTTTTGAATTTGAAATATATATTTTGAAAGGTTGCGACATTGTACGAAATTTGAATTCTACCTTTAAAAATTTCCGATTTAATCCTTTGAACCTTGAGCCCGGAACATTTGAACAACCGCTGCCTACCCCAACACCACCACCTAATCTATAATACGATCCCTCCCACCTTATTACATTTCAGTTCTCATAAGGTAGTATTCATATAAAATACAAATTTTATTCTAACCTGTGTACAATAATGGATCATATACTATACAGATGAACAACTAAAAAAATTGAAAATAAATACAATGTATCTAAATGCAAATTAGAGACATGTCATAATAGATCATTCCATCTTAAATAAACATCAACTTGAGATTTTTCTTGTTAAAAGTTGAATAATTTTAACCCATCTCTATCTATAAAAGGCAGGATGTGTGTGTGTGGGAGGGTGTAACGAATGCACGGCTGAAATTTTCGACGGATTTGCACCAACATTTACATGCACATGCTCCACGTTAGTGGGAAGGCCAAGACCGACTTTGCATTTCCCAACTCCCATCGATAGTGGAAATAATCGATTTTTTCATGCTTCGACGGCAGTTTTCATGTAGTTTGCGGCCATTTTCTACTGGTCAGAGTGAGAGTCTATAGGTGGCTGCCACGAATAGGCAGGAGGATTCTATTGGCCAGCGTGAGAGCCAACAGATGACTGACACAAATGTTAACTAGCATGCTAGCGTGCAAAAAGAAAAATCGATAGCTGTATTCGTCACAAGTGGAAAAAATTTAAATCTGCATAGAACTTTACTCCAATTGGCTCATTCACTTGCTCAAACACAACGTTGATTCTGATTCCGCAGAACTGGGTTGGATGTTAAAAAGTATTTGTTGTTAACATTCTTTTTTCATTCGGTTTTTCCAGTTACGAGTCCTTTTTTAAAGCTAATCGTTTTGTGTTCATTTTGTTTTTTTCTGTTTTCGTAACAGATTTAATGTTTAGTATAGAGCTTAGAAAAAATTCGCAGTGTGAGATAGGCAGGAAGTAAGGCATGTAGCAACATCAGCACGGCAAAGGGCAATCCTTTAAAGGGAAGGAAGGGCAAAAATATTTTAAGTCAAGTGATAGCGTTTGCTGTATGAATCGTACGATTTTTGAATCAAGTACGGGCAACGCCGGGCCATGCTGCTAGTTATGGATAAAACATAGTGAATTCTATATAGTGCTTTTCGAGACTTAGCATGAAGAAAACAAATTCACAGATTTCAGCAAAAAGGACCCCCGAATGACGTCAAAATTCGCAAAAACTTTTCATCCTTTAATAGTCAGTTGTATTTAGTTTAATTTGTAACGTATATAAGTGTAAGTAGGAAAAAAAAACAAATGTTGATAAAATAGCGAGGTTCATAAAGTACTGCTTGGGATCCCCAATCAAAGTTGCCCACTCCCCGATCGGGGGTTTGGGGATAGTGCGCACCGGCCCTGACTGCTGAACACTTGTGGCAAATTTCTGTTTCTGAAATCTGTGTGGAACAGGACAAATCATCAGTGCCGAGCGTTAAATGGTTCTATTTACATTATTTTAATCAATTCCTCTCACTCAAGACAATAATGTCACTAAGGCGCAAGGGACTACTGCGAATGAAAGAGAATGAGAAGACTTTAGAAGGAACCGGAAACCCAATCCTAACTAGCAAACAAGGGATAGACCTCTACACTTTTTCAAAAGACAGGGGAGTAGTCTGAACCTGGCGAGAGGGAAAACGGTATTCTTTTTTCTATGTCCCGTATCCCTTCAGGATGTGTAGTTCTTAGTAAAGTTTTTCTTTTCAACATCCCTCCCAATCCCTGTTCTCTCATCCATTTGTACAAGCGTGTTAGGTAGGTTACGCGCTGATTCCTTCTGCCTCTCTTGCATTCACTATGTCTTGTGAGTGTCAAATTCTGCAGGCCTTCTTTCCTCATTATGCGTCCGATAAACTTCAACCGTTCCTTTTTGATTCTAAGTATAAATGTCCTTTTCGTTTCTATTTTCCTTAAAACTTCTTTGCTGCTCACATGTTCCGTCCATGGTATTCTTAGCATTCTTCCGTAGAACCACATCTCAAGTCAATTGTTTAGCATTCATTGCCCTGCAGATTGATTGGTTAAACATAGCAGTTCAGCATTCATTTTTTGCTTTGTTTTATTTACATATAACGCTGTGTAATTATTTCACCAGTCATTCGTTTTACTAAGATAACGATGGCAATATCTACATCTGATAAATTTGATCGCCAAGACAAAAACGTTTTAAATTATTCTCAGAAATATGCAAAAAAGAAAAAATGACAATAGATTTACCCGATTCCTTAGGCACTGAGTATTATGTTTCAAGCTGTTTAACGCTTATCGGCGCGAAAAGTGAAATCAGCGAAATGAGTTCAAATTCCAACCTAGTCTGTTGCGTTTATTTTTACACAAATTTTCTTGAAAAAGGTATTATTCAACCTATTACACCTCAAGCTATGGGTTAAATAGCAGGATAGGCTTGTTTAGTCTTCGGTGGCAATCAGTCTAAGAGAAGGAAAGCTCTGGATTCCAAACTCTGAAGAAACGAAGAAAAAAGCATTTCACTATCTTTCACAAAAATTTATGGCAGTTCACACATATTTTAAAAAAATAGCTATGATCACGTACGTCCTGAAAGAGAAAACAAAAAAAAAAAAAACGACTATAAAAGTTGAGGTAAATACGCTTCCCAGTTTTTTCAGAAGTACGATGATCAGATGTCAGTGAGTTGTAATGGTAAACAAACAATATTAAGTCAAACATTCAAACTATCTTGACACTAAAAAAAAAACATATGATGGAAAGGGACTGTAAAGTTGTTAACTTTTAGAATCCTATTCTTGATCGTGCCTGTTAGCATTTAAGAGCAGAGGGGTAAACCCCGCCGAAAGAGGCTACCTACCAAGTAAAGTATTCCAGATTCAAATATAGTGATTTTCCAAGCGTAGCTTAGATGTGGCACAAGGCCGAAATTAGGGGACACCCAGTGAGGAACGAACTCACTACTCAGTCGTAATTGTTCTAGCGAGCCAAGCTTACTAACCATTACACCGACTCGAGGTGCACCATCCAGATTCAAATATAAACGACCAATAGTTACCTAATACCGAACCAAGTAAATACATATTTAGATATATAAAAGATAAATATTTGCCTATTCCTGAATCAAGTAAGTGATTATGAACTCAAGTATAAACGACTAGTATTTCCCTGTAGTCTCAAGTATAAATGACCAATAGGTCACCTGTCGACTCAAGTACAAACCACCAGTATAATAATAATGATAATAAATCATAAATCGTCAAAATGCACTGGATTACCTGAACTGAATATATATCCTACCGGGCCCCACCTGCAAGGTTATGTGCGGCTTTTATCAACCTGTCACCATGACTCTGTTGCGAGTGCTTGGTTTACTCTCAATGACTGTTAGGTGTCATGATGAGCACGAGGTCCGTTAAAAAGTATCGGGACATGCTATAAAAAGAAAACTACAAGACATATCAATTTGGCATTTAATCTCCTTCGAAATAGTCCTCTGGACAATGTTAAGCTTGGCTAAAAAAAAAAAAAACTTCTGCTCAACCCAAGTGTGCTAACCTGATAGAACTACTGTGGTGTGGTGAGACGACCACGCTCTACACACTTTCCTTCTAAGTACTGCTATAAACAAGGAAAGTTAGCAAGAACGTTATAACTTAGTGTGTATGCGCAGCGGACTTCAAGGTCAATCTGTGCCAAGCAGCTTCACTCTTAGCACTTTAGCTCCGTTACCACAGCAACAGTACGGATACTTTATGATCAGAAAGATGTTTCAAACTTCAATGACTCCTTTGAAATAATTTGCAGAAAGCGCACATGAAGAAACTTTTAGGGTCCCTCTGCCCAGGCACGGTGAAGTAATGGATAGCGACTCGGATTGAGTAATCAGAGAGCCGAGTTCGAATTCCAGTCGAATCGAATCCATTACATTCACTTACGTACTAAATACCCTTGGGAAAGGTATGAATCCTCCTAAAGCTATGGGTAAATAGCTTGACAGGTCTTGGATGGAAACTAGTCTACCGCAGAAAGAAATGGAAACCTAGTGCGGGAAAAATCTGCTTCGTCAGTCATGTATCTTTCGATACATGACTGACGAAGCAGAGTGTATCACGCATGGCACATGACTGCTCAGATTTCAGGTGAAAATATAAAATCCGAGTGTGCTGCCCTCAGATACAACACAAAATTATAAACAACCCTAAGAAATGATCTTCGCAGAAAAATATAACAATAATATTAATACAGACAGGTACATATAATTACAAAATCAATGTTGTTTGTGGTCATAAAGCGACCGATTGCTCGAAATGGTTTATCGCAAGTGAGTCTGAAAAGTTCGAAATGATTTTGTTGCGAGTCTCCGAAATTCGAAATGATTTTGTTGCAAGTGAGTCTTCAAAATTCGAAATGATTTTGTTGCAAGTAAGTCTTCAAATTTCGAAATGTTTTGTTGCAAATGAGTCTGCAAATTTCGAAATGATTTTGTTGCGTGTCTGTAAAGTTCGAAATGATTTTGTTGCAAGAGTGTTTGCATAGTTCGAAACGATTTTGTTGCAAGTGAGTCTCCAAAGTTCGAAATGATTTTGTTGCAAGTGAGTCTGCAAATTTCGAAATGATTTTGTTGCAAGCGATTCTGCAAACTTCGAAATGATTTTGTTTAAAGTCAGTCTGCGTCTCTTACTTGTTTGTGTTTCACTTATTGACCATGCCATATAGGGGTTTATATCCTATAAACTAACCACTGATGATTGTGACCGCATTTGAATTGGATAAAACATTTTTCCTGTTTTTCTCACTACATCATAATATAAGCGTTTAAATAATAGTACATTTTATAAAATTCGTATAACACTCATGATTACTGGTTCGGAAGACTGAGGAAAACTCTGGAAAGCAAACGGTTGAGAGAAGAAGGGTTTAATCGCACAGGAACATGGACTGAGAATAAAATAATTCAGTACGATAAGCGTACGACTGAAAAGAGATCCGCCTTTTCGATCCACTTTTTACCACTGTGCCATGAGCAGACGTTCTACTCATAGCGGATGAATGAGTCCACGTTTTAATGATAGGTTTAGAGAAGTTTAGTCAGTCTTTCTACACAATAATATATAGTGATTTTCCAAACGTAGCTTAGATATGGCACAAGTCCGAAAGTATGGGGCACTCAGCGAGGATCGAACTCACTATTCAGTCTTAATTGATTTAGCGAGACAAGCTTGCTAACCATTACACCGCCTCAAGGTGCCCCTGCACAATAATATATATGTGGTATCCGACGGTCTCATCGATATCTGCTTCCAAAGAGTTGCTGATGGCAGCGCAGCATCTGTTATGGATGTACAGGTTCACATAGGAGTGACTGTCTCGATTACAACGAATGCATATATACAACAATATACAAGACGAGAAACAGCAATGAAGATAAGGTTGTGAAAGATTTAAAGTCCTAAATAGAATCGGCCAGAAATATAAATGAAAACAATGAAAATACACCCTTTTCACTGAAAGTAAGTAGAATAAGATGACATTTCCGAAAGATTATTTAGTTTGTGAAAACATTTTCCCTTAAAAGCTTCCGTTACTTTTATTAACTTGCCTGTGATTTGTTTCATTTTTTTTTTCAATCAGAAATTGGAGGTCATTGGATTGGCGCTGAAATGTTCAGTCATAGATGGTACTGGGTGCGGGGCTGTGATGCACTAGATCCTATCGTCAACCCCCCTTGGCGCTATAATCATTCGGTCAACTACTCACGTGCTATCATTTGGGGAGACAAGTGGTCAGGGAAATTTCCAGGTCAATATTGCCGATTTGTCTGCGAAGAAGAACCCTTCAAAGAAGGTAAGGTTTCTAGTTTGGTTTGTTTTTTTCTATGCCGACACACATTTAGCAGAATAAACATACAGATATACACACTTACATAAACAGAGAAATGATAAAAGATTTACATGTCTCTAGAATAATTTCTATTCTGGCGAATACCCCATAGAGAGATTGAGCTATAGTAGTGACATTCTTCATAACCAGTTTAATGCACCTATTTACTACAGTGTGAAAATGCACATTTTCTTAATCATATCACACCAAGCAAAGCGATAATGCCACTAAGGCGGATGGGATTACTGGGTGTGAAAACCATTGAGAAAACTTTAGCGAGAAGTGAGGAGAAAGGACAATATAAGAACCGGTTACAAGAAAAAATTGTGTTGAAGTACTATTTGTTTGCGCTTTCTCCGACATTTTTTTAAAATCATTTCACCCAAAACTAGGTGAGTATGCCAGTAAGGCGCAAAGAGGTAGAAAGGGAATGATAAGACTTTAGTAGGTAGAAAGGGCAATAAAAGAACATAAATTAAGATAGAATACACCGATTGACATTGCATTTAGATTTTTGAAGATTGTAGGTGGTGGAATTCAAGAATCTGTAAGAGAGTTCCACAGGCGAGAAGTGCGAGAAAAGTAACTATTAGAATAGAACTTACGGTTACATCTAGCTATTTCAACATTAAAACAATGAAAGCTAGTTGCCAACCTCGTAGCACGCTTAAATTCACGCGGTCGAGGTACTAAGGAAAGCTTATCAGAATAATTACCATAAAGTTTATAGAAAAAAAAGCGGGAAATCATATCACGTCGTTGGGAAACGCGGGCTGGGTGCAGGGAAAATTAAGAACGGTAAAACAAAATTGGTGGTGGGAGAAAACATGACTTGAAATCCTCGTATCACAAGGTACGTGCAGTTTATGGTCCTCTCCATTCTGCTTATGACCCTTTGCGGTCAAGGAACTTGGCTGAATTTCGGTGAACGCCTGATAAGATGAAGGCTCGACAGCGAAAACATTTCAAATGACGATTGAATCACATTTTGCATGTTAGTCCTGATGTGCTTCTGATTCAACATATTTCTCTCATTAATGAGATTGATTTGCCTCCCACACATGCAGAGATAACGGTTGTTGTAAAACAGACGAAGACTGGAAATGTGTCAAGAGACGGCGTTTTCAGCATGTGTGGTTAGAAAATACAACCTCCCTCAAGGTTATAAATCTCACATCTTTCCGCGAACAGCTACTTTGTGGAACTGACTCACAAGAAGCTGCTTTCCTGAGCACTACAATCTTAACCTCTTCAAGTCTAGGGTTAGCCGTTATTTCCTACGTAACTTCTTCATAAACTATGCTTCTTATTCTTACTGCTCATACTACAACCTCCTTAAGAAAACGTCTTCCTCGAGTCTTCCTTGGGCCTTGTATAGGGTGAAAAAAGGGGATCCAAAGATATCTCTGATAACTACCTTGGGATCTTTCAGTTATTAGCTGTTGATAAAGTTTTTATAAGAGGACTTCGCAACCAAACATCCTACCTGAATCGCAGTGCAGTTTCCGTAAATGTGTTAGGCGGACCTAGTTTTTACAACTTGACAAATCCAAGAGATGTTTAATTATAATTACAGCAATTCGTCGTTATGTGTTTTCTTAATTTTTTTTTATTCTCTAGTTCACAGACATTTTTATAAATTAATCAATAAAAAAATGTCCATAATTATTTCTAAAAGTAGCTTTTTAAAATAATAAAAATTGCTGAGGAAGTTTCCAGTAACGATGGAGTCACGAGAAAATCTGTCCTTTTGACACGCCGTTTTGGGGGTTTGTTTTTAATTCATGGGGACGTTAGCAAAACTTTGCATTTTTATATTTTGTCATTGAGTTAGAGAGTTTTGAACATGAAAAGCGCCGAGAGCTTTTCATCAATCAAACGTGATCCTTCAGTTCAGAAAACCTTTTTGAACATTAACAAAAATTGTTTGCAATCTTCATGAATATTGACAGAAAATATACGTATTTATACAATATTGTACCTTAGATGAATCAAATCCGTCAGAATCATATTTAACGAGAAACTTATAGTATTATTGTTTTTTTTTTTTTCAGTTAATCTAACAAAAGAAATTAAGAAATCATGATGAGTAATTAATTAAGTAATTTAATCTTAATTATTTGATTTTTTCGCCAGAAATTTGCGATGGATTCCGCAGTTTCGAAAGAGTCAACGAATGGTCATCAGATGCGTTCTTTCGCAGTTTTAACACGCTTCACGAAGTTGATTGTGGCCGGTTGTGCCTCGCTGACCCCAGTTGCAAAGGTTTCCGCTTCCGAAAAAGTGGTCATCATAAGTGCGCCCTCTACAATCGGAGCAACACGACAACGAAAACAAAAACTAGATGCGATGCTCCGAGAGAAGTCTGCTACAGAAGAATTGAACGTTGTTTTTCCTAAAACTCTGCAAAATGCCATTCATTCATTCATTTTATATTCCTATTTACTTTACCTTTACAATTATTTTTTTTCAACAATGTTTGTTCTACATTTTATGCAGTATAAAGTTATCTAAATCAACGACAGCCTTAACGTATCTACTCCGGAGAATGTGAAACACTGTGGACTTGTTTTTTTATACTACAGTTACTCTCGCTCTCTCTCTCTCTCTCTCTCTCTCTCTCTCTCTCTCTCTCTATATATATATATATATATATATATATATATATATATATATATATATATATTTATGCTCTACTTTTGTATCGAGCACTATTTTTAAAAAATAATAACTAAAATACTAAGGGACTTTGGATTATTTACCTAACCAGTTCCTATTTATATATATATATATATTATATATTATATATATATATATATATATATATATATATATATATATATAAATGTAAATGTTTTGAATACTGTTTATTATAAACAGAACATTTACTTAAATATTTGTATTATATATATATATATATATATGTGTGTGTGTGTGTGTGTGTGTGTGTGCCTCTCTCTTTCTCTCTTCTATGGCTTACGGCCACATCACATTGCACTGAAACACCGGTTCGTATATGATCACCAGTTTAACCACAATAAGTTTGGTCAGTACCTAGATGGGTGACCGCTTGGAAATACCAGGTGTTGTAAGCTTGGATGTGCGGGTGGTGTAATGGATAAATGTGAATTGGTAAATGGAGAGCTGAGTTCCAATTCCAGTTGGGTTCGTTATATTCACTTACACGCAAATATCGTAGGGAAAAGCATGAATCCACCTCTTCTCCACCAGCTATGGGTTAATTAATATGACTTTAAACATTATCATTACCACCCCAGACCAAAAAAAATCTTACAAACTAAAAATATTTTCTGGCTTTAAATAACCTGAAAAGGTTTGATAAGCCGTAGAAAATGAATCTCTGTCTGTGTGTGTGTGTCTCTCTCTCTCTCTCTCTCGCTCTCGGTCACCAGAGTGTTTTGAGTTGGTTGGCGGGTGAATTTAGAGGGGTATCATGAGTATAACTTTGCATACTAAAATTTTTTCACATCATTTTCACAAGTGGAGCAAAGGATTTTCTTTGGAGCAGGCACACCAGCTGTGACGAACCTATACCCCCCTCCATCTCCCTCTCACCCACTCTCTCTCGCTCTCTTTCGAAAGCAATATTTTGATTAATGAGAAGTGTTTAAATTCCTACTGTGTGCAATTATAGCTTATTTTAATATTTTACTGTCGACAATTTAATTTAAAAAAACCTTGATTTTTAGAATAATTCTCCTTTTGCTTATTAAACTTTAATCTTCGAATATAATTTGTGTGTGTGTTTGTGTGTGTCTGTAATGCTAGACCAAATATTGAATAGAATAAGCACATATGACGCCAAAAGAAAAGGTGTTATCCCAGGTTTTTATTTTCTTACGGTATTATGGCATTTGTAATACAAATCTTACGAACTAATGTAAAAATTCATAAAAAAAATTATACAAGATTATACATTCTTATACAAGAATGATTATGCTTTGTTCGTTAACTATATTTGCAGGGAATATAAATGAAGAAAACTGTTTCATATTTATTTTTTAAACACTTTCACTACTTAATTGTTATATCATTGTTGCATGACTATAATCGTGACGGTGATTTCTCATGGGCTCCGCCATTTTGATTTCGATCATGTCTACTGCAGTACAGACTCAGCTAAATGACACACCAACATAGTATAAAATAAAATTACATTTCACATCAGGTCATATTGTATGCTACAATATATCTATACTACTAAGCACTAGTTAATTTATAGCAAAAATACTAAAGAATGAAATTTCCTGGTGCCCTGAAAACGAATATATACACTGACAGCTGAAGTTGTAAGTTTCGAAAAGACTTATAAGTACATGCACACCAGCGGAAATATCAAATTACAAAGAACTCAATAGAAAATTACTCGATACATGTTCAAGAATTTCCAGAACGTCCAAAATTCTTTAAGCTCATTCCTTTGTCTCTCCGGCCATCTCCCAGTGCTTTGCAGTATCAAGGAAATGCTTCTTTTTTTAATATCTGATGTGACTGTTTCTTTTTTAATATATTTTTTAAATTTTTATGTGACAGTGTGAAGCAATGAATACTTTGCTGAATTTCCCGTTAGTTAATTAAATTAAATCAGAGTACAACATAAAGTGGTAGACATTTTATCTACATAAATATATTGTATCAGTAAATTTAAAGCAGCAACCCTAATTAGTAAATTACTATCAGTGGAAACCCGAGATCGGCATTGTTTTGCGTGTGCGCTTGCGTTATCACTTAGGAGTGTTATATATATATATATATATATATATATATATATATATATATATATATATATATATATATATAGGGATCTCTCTCTTTCTCTCTATCTCTTTTCGAAGGGGAATAACTATTACATGCTCGGCTAACTCCCTTTGACTGTTTCTTAAATTCCGTAATCTTTCGCTGAAAATAACCTTTTCAGTATTTTAAAACATTAGCGGGGTCTAAAAATTAGTCTGGAACATTTTAGCTTCTTTTTTAGGTGAAAAACATTGATTTCGAAATTTTTGCAAAAATAAAATAGTTGTCGGATTTTAATGAAATTTTCATGACTTATTTACAAGTGAATAAAATTATGTTAGAAACTTTCTTTTTTAGAAAATCTTGGTAAGAACATTTTTTTACATTTGTTACCTCCTACCCACTTATTTAATTTTATGAGATTTCGAGAAATTCACTTCTGGTCCGCTTAATGTTCATATTAGTCATAGGCAGGACTCCTTGGAGAATTTAAATTTCATTTTTTTTTTTTTACCAGTTACTGAAAATTTGCTCTGAATTGTAAAATAAAAAATGCAATAAAACTAAACATTATTTAATTAGAAAAGCTTTTAATTGCTTTTATGAATAAGATATATGAAAGACAATACTGTCTTAAGAAAATTATTTTTCGACGAATAATAAATTTTTCCAAAAATTGTTTTCATTTTTTTAAAATTTTATTTAGAATAATTTAGAAAGTTTTAAATCTTTTAAATTTCTGTATTCATTTGTACCAGTTAGTTGATATTGTTATTAAGTAAAAACTATATTTACTAATCATAAATGGAAAAGCTTAATATAATTCAATGACTCCCCATATTTTAAAAAGAATTTTGAATAGTTTTGTGT
This sequence comes from Acanthosepion pharaonis, assembly GCA_903632075.3. Taxonomy (NCBI): domain Eukaryota; kingdom Metazoa; phylum Mollusca; class Cephalopoda; order Sepiida; family Sepiidae; genus Acanthosepion; species Acanthosepion pharaonis. The sequence continues at coordinate 1,909,088 of CAHIKZ030000329.1, forward strand.
GTGTATAAATGTGCCGAGTTTTGTAAATACGGATGTCCATACACAACATTATCAGAAAATAAGGACGATAACTATAGTAAAATTAAAGCCAAAGTACCTAAAATTCAATAAAACATTAGATTACGGAGAATATTTTCTAAATTTTTAAAGATTACTACGTAGGTAAAAATTATATAAATAGGCATTCACTTTATATTTCTCAAGTGATTTTTACAGAGATGTCCATCGTAGAAAAAATTAGATAAACTTCCGTCTATCAGTCAAGATGTTAACCTGTCAGCACCTTAAATAAACACCTATCTCTGTGTTAAAAAATGCATTTCTGCTATATTTTAAACTAAAAATAATATTTGTTTCAAATCCGATTAATTAAACTTTAAATCAGATAATATTACTCAAATAAAGTTTCAAAAAAGTATATTTAATTTATGCAAGATTTTTAATAAAAGCAATCACATTGTGATGATAGATGGGTAAAAATTGCGTTAAAATTAATGATTTTTAGCGATTTCAAAACAAAAAACTTTCGTCAATTTAAATTAGTTTTGAAATAAGAGTATTTTGCTTATTGTAATATTAAATTTAGTCTATTAGATTGAAATTAAAACTAAAATAAAAGCTTCGAGGGACATTTTTTGAAAAATTCATTTTAAACCTCAGGTATTGCTTTTCTGTGGAGGTCCCTAGTATGAATGCAAATCATTATTTAAAGAAGAGGGTACAAATGAAAATATTTTAAATTGACATGTTTTCTATTTCACTGAAGCAGGCATTAAACACCTCTATTTTCCTTTCTTTCTTTCTTTCTTTCTTTTTCTCACTGAAACTAAAAAGTGTCTCTGGTGTCTTTTTCGTCTTCTCTCGCAATCAAAACGGAATAGTCCATTATTTAAGGATTATTGGCAGGACGTAATGCACGTGATAACTAAGGAAAGAAGGTACATCTATCTATCTATCGATCTATCTATCTATCTATCTATCTATTAAAGTTAGGATCAAATATGGATCGGAATGCGACAGAATGGTAAAGAACAAATGTGAAACGTTCATCAATCTAACATATTTCACTTATAGTAAAGCTTCGCCAGAGACTGGGATATGGAGAAAAAGCAGTTCTGGTATTTTTACTTTTGTGTTGCCTGATTTGTATTGGTCAATCATGTATAACGTGCATTCGATTCTTTTAAACCAACTTTAGTATTATTTGTGGTGTTTTGAATTCAAAGAGAGATGACGCGTCCATCCAAGGTTTCAAGAAATGAACGGATTCCAAGCCTACCTGAAAAACAGTAAATAGCTATATGTATATAAGTATATAAAAATTCTAGTTTGTATACGTGGGAATCAGATGATAATGTATATCCTTAATTGTGTCCAATATACATTAAGTTCGTTGGTTTTTAATTTTTCGCATGTTGATTTCGGAATGTTTTTACGTACATACTACCCATCTTAGTCTTTTCATCGCTATCTATCTACCTATTTATCTTAGTCTGTTTATATCTACCATAGTTTGTTTTTTTATATTTATCTATCTTATCGAGAAATCTTATTAAACAAAAATGCACTCTCAAAATTTCTCGAATACTCAGGCCAGCAGATGAAATCAAATAAACGGAGCATCAACTTAAATATATGTATTCACTTAAGATAACGTTTAAAGTGATAAAAACATGTCGGGTTAATAAATAAAAATACATTGTTTTGAAATTATTTACGTTTCGGGGACAAAACTGAGTAGTTATGAATATTCGGGAATCTAAAAAAACGAGAAAGATATGCTTAAAGGTTATATAGAACTTTGCTTAATCCCTACACTCTTCGGAACCGAGTTGGTTAAAGCAAATCGAATCTAAGGACGGTTTCTCCTGTAAAGAGGGATGCAGTTTCATATCCTACCGGAGTGCATATATATATATATATATATATATATATATATGTGTGTGTGTGTGTGTGTGTGTGTGTATGTTTATAAAGAGATTAGGACCGCTACTAGAGTTTCACGTGTGTGTGTGTGGAGAGAGGGGGGGGCATATTTTTATATATAGGATTAATGCAAATATAAAATTTGTCACTTAGCTGATTGAAATTTAAAAGAATTTGTTAAATTCCATTGCCATTTATCTATCTATCTATCTTATATATCTGTATCTACCTGTTTTCATCTATCTCATATCTATCTGATTCTTTTTATCTATCTTTGTTCATATCTGTCTTTCTAATGTTTTTATCTATCTATCTATCTATCTATCTATCTATCTATCTATCATGTTTTTATCTTAGTCTGCTTATATCTATCTATCTATCTATCTATCTATCTCATTGTATGCTTATTTGTCTATTCATAAGAAAAATTCCTTCGCATTTCCATTCCTTTCGTGTTTATGTCGTGTTTTATTGTTATCTTCAAAAACCCTTCACTGCCATCCATTGTAATCATTCATTTAATCATTTAAGATTTCGATTTTTATTTTTTCATAATAAATAAACATAGATAATCTTAATGGGTCTTTTGACTTTAACCCATAAGTGACGAAATATATTCGTATATCAAAGTGCGGGTGACCCAACGGTTAACGTTACGACGAATGGAATCGGCCAACAGAAAACAAAGTTCAAGCTCCAACTGAGACAATTCGTGCTTGCTCTTCATTAATGGTAATGATAACTGCAATATTTACCGTTTCCTTATAAGGAAACATTCGGCATTCATTTACCGAGAAGTCAGTACTACTCTCAGTTGAAATTTATAAAATCTTTCACTTAAAATAATTTTGAGAAAGGCATGAATCTACTTCCTTCTCCATCTATGGATTTAGTAGGACAGCTGGAATCCTTTAAACTTATCAGCCAATCCATGTTGGACGTACATTAAAAGATCAGGTCAAAGGTCGTTCTTATCTAGTGCAATCTATCGCTTGTTACTTTGTGAGGAGTTGGGTAACACCAAGTGACCCTATTACCTTGAGAAATGCCATGAAAGGGAATTAATTGGCTTGGCTCATGGATGATCTAATGGGTCAAGGGAAATGTTATTGTCCAGTTTCCATCGATTTCTTTTTGATGCATTTTACAAGTGCACTTAACTGAGTACAATGTATAATTTGTAGGAATAATCCAACAAGGATGTCTTTGTTGGCTTCCGTATTCAACACTAATTCTTTTCAAATGTTTCTTCACTTTCATCTCTTGACTTTCTTTATTCATAAAAAAGATAGAACAAGACAGAATTATGTTCATATTTCCCACTCGGTTTTCCCTATATTTTTTTTTTTTTTTACTTTTTTGTAGCAAACCATATTACTTTATCTAGCAGCGACCAACATCGCTGTACGCATGCGAACCGTTTTTACTAAGAATGATTTCTAATAAATAAAAATGAAATAAATGAATCTGAATAACGGTCAGAAAAGTTCCTTTTGATTTTTTCTTGAAAAAAATTGATTTTCTTGTTTTATTCCAACATAGAATAAACCAATAAAAAAAAACTAGTAAGGTTATAAAGTTGTACGAGAAAGGAGGACCCTTACTCGGTGTGAAATAGAATAAAAAGAATTTATTTAAATTGGGTGTTAAAAAATGGTGTGATTTTCTCTGTATGTCCTACCACTGTTGGCTTATTACGTCTGTCTTCTTCGTCGTTTACATAGCAACCTCTCCCGTGTGCTAAATAACAACTGGCCTGGGCAGATACGTCTTTCTTCAGGGTGGAATAAAATAGCAACTGCCATTTATCATACTATATAAAGTGACGTCACTCACCAGCCGTCACGGGAACCGCGTGACTTCATCCTAACATAAGAGAGAAAAATCGTCATTTGCATTAGCTAAAACCCTAAATTCCAAGTTTAATGGAACTTACACTCGGATGCTGATGACTATACTCAATATTTCTTGGAGATAAGATCCAACTAAATCACAGCTCTATGGAACCATCACTGATATTTCTACAATCTTACGCGAACGCAGAATGCGATTTGAAGGACACTGCTGGTGAAAAAATCAAGAACTCGCTAGTGGCCTACTGCTCTGCTATGGAGCAAGACTTACATTGACCAGTTGTTCTGACACAAAATGACAACCTATTGACCTTCCGACCTTGATGCAGGACTGTGATGGTTGGCGTGATAGACTCTTGAATGTCCGAGTTAAATCGACCGAATATATCCCTACAACGATCATAAAGGCTTGCTCAAAATATTTTTTGAACGCCTAATGAAAATTAAGCCGGGTACAATGTTTACATTGAAATTAGAACTTTCGATAGATAAAATATATATAAAAAAAATGTTTTTAAAGAGACAGAGTGAAAGTTTTCTCGAAGTTGTGAAAACTTGACCTGTCAGCAGTTGAGGTCAAACGAAGCAGACGCAAAGAATGTTGTGGTTGAGGAAGGTCGAAAGAGGCGTTTTTTTTTTTTTGTAGAAACGATGTGGCGAAAGCTTGGATCGTGTCTCCTTGAGCTGGATTCAGAACAAATTGTTAGTTTTTGGTTGTGACTCTCCCCCGGACGACGCCGAATGAACTGTAATCATCACCAACCAGCCAGCCAGTCAGCCAGCCAGTCAGCCAGCGACTTTGTTTATATAGTGCTCTTCAGGATCACTTAATTACCATTTTAAATTATCGATGGTTTGAATTTCTTGCCTCTGATGTGCGAAAAATCCAAAGACAGAATTTTCTTTCTCAATCCTTTTTTTTTTTTTCTAATATTCGAATTTTATAGCGATGCAAAAACAGACTCAAAACATGGTAGAAAAGGTCGTCCGGACATTTCATTGGTTATTAAAGCCTTGGCTTCTAAATAGGGGTAAAGGGCAATTGTAATTTTTTTTCGCAAATTTTTTACAGTTTCGCTTTTATTGAAAAATTAAAACCAGTTCCATTTTTATCAGGAAAAATACAAACTAAAACAGATTTCCACGGTCTGAAAATAATCATTCACATCTAATATCATTTTTTTGGATTTGTTCGTTTGAGAGATTTTTCTGGAGTGTACGTCTTCCTTTGACATTTTTGTGGAAGATTTTTAAACGTCTATAAGCACATTATGTTATATTTTGTAAATAACCTGAATATAGCTTGAAAGAACGGAGACATGTTGAAATTAACTGTCATGTTCATATTTTCCGCTCGGATGGGCACTTCGACGTGGTTTGATAGCAAGCTTGTCTCGCTAAATCAGTTACTACTGAATAGTGAGTTCGATCCGCACTGGGTGCCCCATACTTTCATCTAAGCTACGCTTAGAAAATCACCATGTTTTCCTACATTTTATCGAAAAGACAAAATTTACTAAGAGCTACAAAGGACAGGAAATTGTAGAAATCCATAATAGTCCACGTCCTGAAGTGACACGGCGCACAGAAAAAGTAGAAGAAACGGCTATTAGAAAAGGTAGTTAGATAAATATTCTCAAAACAAAACATATACTGGCTAATCAGAGAAAACACGGCAAAATTCTGGACAGAAATAAAGAAAAGGTTTCTAGCTTTATGCAATAGAGAAATTTTTTTTAAAAAATATGAATGGTAGCTTGGCAGTTATGATTAAAGAATCTGTGAAGATGGCAGAAATATTATTAACAAAATGAAATCCTTAAATTCAGTACTAGAACTGATGAAAAAAGAAGAGAAATATGTTTGTAAATACGAAGTCATAGAAAATTCGAAATACAGAGTGAAAAAATTAACAAAAAATGAGTTACAAAAAAGGATTGGAAAAAATAGAAATTAGTAAGAGAAAAAATTGTAAAGAATAGAAATTAGTAAGAGAAAAAATTGGAAAGAATAGAAATTAGTAAGAGAAAAAATTGTAAAGAATAAAAATTAGTAAGAGAAAAAATTGTAAAGAATAGAAATTAGTAAGAGAAAAAATTGTAAAGAATAGAAATTAGTAAGAGAAAAAATTGTAAAGAATAGAAATTAGTAAGAGAAAAAATTGTAAAGAATAGAAATAAGTAAGAGAAAGAAGAAATGACTAGGCATCAATTGTAAGAAGACAGAATGTATGTTTGTCAGCAAAAAGAAGGATCTAGAATGCTAATTACAAATAGGGGATGCCAAAATCAAATAAGTACAAAAATTTAATAACCTAAGAAGTATTTTAACAGAGGACAGAAAATATTACATCAAAATCCGAAGATGCCGTGGGATAGCGAAAAATACCTTCCAAAAGCTAAGCAAAGTATTAAGAAATAGTAAAATATCGTTAGAAAGAAAGAAAAGTGTACTTAACTGTTATATAATAGCGATCCTCCTATAAGGCATTTTAGTCATGAACGATCTCCTCACAATTGAAAAAGAGTCTTTAGGCAACAGAAATTTAGTTCTACAGATGGATGCGGAAAATACGATGAACTGGCCATGTGTGCAATGACGAAATTTTAGGGAAAGTAGAAACAAAAAGAACATTTATACTTAGAATCAGAAAGAGATTGTTGAAATTTCTAGGGCACATGAGGAAAGACGGATTGAAGAATTTGACACTCACAGAACATATTGAAGGCAAGAGACACGGAAGAAAGCAGAGAATAATATTTCTAACGAACACGTGTAAACGGTTGGCAGAACAGGGATTAGTAGAAATAGCGAAAACACAAAATTTACTAAGAGCGACAAAGGACAGGAAATTGTGGAGATAAACAATCTCTCACGTACACAGAATATAACACAGAAAAATAAGAAACGAGTATTAGGAAAGGTAAAAGATAAATAAAGATAGATAAATAAAGTTATTTGTATTGAAAGACAGAAACGAATAAGTTACCAGATATAAAATCAGCATGTTAAGAAAAAAGGGCGAAAGTTTTATCCGCAATTCCTGACTGGAAACCGGGTGTTAAGAATAACCGATGATTACTAAACAAACTTGTATACGCCAAACGGAAAGCAAAGATTCACTTGTGGATGTTTCTGAGGTAACAACAGATGAAATAAGATTTATGTTTCAAAATGCCTATCGCAGAAACGAAGATGGCATAGTAACAGGCATTTTGAAGATGCAGAAGAAGGATTTCATAGAAGATTAGCACAATTATTTACCCAGTGCATACCGAAAAGAAATGCGTCTTAAAGATTTAGTCGAAGAATAGTAATCATACGATATAAAAAAAAATGTTGTAATAAAGACCTTGCTATCACATGACTATTGAGCACATACAAATTATTCCCAAAAGCACTTCCAATCAATGCCCTAGTTGAAAACACGCTACAAGAAAAGACAGGCTTTCAGAATAGCAACTCGACAACAAACCGTATACAAATATATATTAACTGATTGGAAAAACAATAGAATATTACAAATAATTTTTAAGTTTGATTAACTATGAAAAAGTATTTGACTCAGTAGAATACGCAACTGCCTTTAACATAATACGAGAGCGGGACATTGTTGAAAGTTACATAAAATGTATAGAGAATATATACGATAACATTACTGCAATAATTTGACAACACAAAGACAGATAAAATAAAGACTAAAAAAGGAGATGGAATAAAGATACAATTTTCCTTAAACTGTTTATCGCAGGCCTTGGAAGTATTTTCTGTAAAATAGATGGGAAGGAAGTGAAAAGTAAACCAAAACGGAAAACATTTAAATCATCTACAATTTGCCGACGACATTTCACTAAAATCAGAATAATCGGATAAATTACAAGAAATACTAAATTACCTATCTTACTCAGTCAGAACTTCAATTCTTTAACTCAAACAGATGTTCTCAGCTTCGACATCCACAACTCATATAACAAAAATAGACCTTAAATTTCATCCGGCTCCACGAACCCACTGCTGGGATACCACCCAAAAATACCAGCGTCATAAAACATCTTTTCTGACCAATCAGAAAAGGCCCACGCGGTTTTCGTAACAGGCGTTTTTGAGCCACTGACTCACTGTAAAGCTAATTCCACCCACAAAGGCGTATCTGATCATTAGCGACGGACCTTGCGCAAGCTTACCCGGGCCCATCAACAGCGACACCAAGGCACTTCGATTAACAGCGATGCCTTCGGGCAACAACGAAACCATCATCAGCAGTAGAGACTAACTCGCGACTACGACAATGCGATAATTCGTGGGATGTTTATCCTATGAGTCTATATCACTTGACTACATATTCTGTTGATTTTCTCCCACGGGTCTCTCTCGACACATCGTGTTATACCACGAACGAACTCTCAGTCTCCCACGACTGATATACGATATCCCCGAACGATCGAACTTTGTAAATAAAACTGTGTAATAAAAACTCTTTTACTTATTTCAACCACATCTTATCGCCATTTATTATTTTGTCACTACAACTTTTATTTTTCATCTTAACGCTAAGGCCGCCAATACAGACCTAAATAGGAAAAGTTTGATATATAGATTTAATAATAAACAGAAAAAAAGCAAGTAATGTTCAATTGTAACGTTTTGAAACTGAAAGAAGTATAAGATTGATAATAGAAATGGTGAAATTAGTCGTTTCCATACAGGAAATATTGTGATTTCATTGACCAAACAGTTACCTGCGCGGTCGGTTGAAGTTATAAAAGCTTTGTCTTAAAACAGTTTTTCGGGAAAACACATTTCTCAAGTCCAATGTTATCGCCCTTTCTAATATTGATGGGATTTTCTTTCCAAACATTTTGTATAAAGTAGTGAGAAAACTAATATATTTTTTTTTTTTTTTTGCTATTTAGTCAAGTTGTTTGTACTGCCAATCTATAAGACTTGATGAAGACCTTCTTTAAGGCCTAAAGGATTCATTCGCTTCATTTTTTTTTAATCATTGATCTGAGAAAATATTTGTATACAGATGATATTTTCTGAAAGTGTTGGATGCCATGCATGACATCCATATAAAAGTCTAGATCTGACCAAGCTGTTTAAGAACATAGTTAGACTTTTCAGGTTAATATTTTGGTTTTCTAATATTTTATGGGGTTTAGACAACTATTTTGTGTTCAATTCCATATGCCGAATTTTTTATTATGGGTTCTTCTATCCCTTCTTTCTTTTCAGTTCTAAATCTATTTTGGAAAATTCTACCCGAAGTTTGAAGGGACACCAAGGACAGGAGATTATATTAAAGAAAGAACAAAGAATAAAATAAAAGAAAGAACACAGAATAAAATAAAAGAAAGAACACAGAATAAAATAAAACATTTAATAAAAAGAGATATTATAAACCACCTATGGTACCACAAGAAACGAAACAACAAAATACCACCGCTGAGGCAGAAGGAAAAGATATATATATATATATATATATATATATATATATATATATATATATACATGTGTGTGTGTGTCTGTGTGTATTGTACTGCCGATATAGAGGATCAAGACGGAATGTCTCTTTGTGGGTAATGGAAACATCTTGGAGGATGATGCGAGTCGGTAGGGTTTGGCGTTGAATCTTGTGTCGGGTCGGTTGGCCGAGGTTACTGGTGGTGTTGGTGACAGCTCGCCTACTTTCCAATGTTGAATGACGCGCGCGGCGTCCTTTTAAACAGCCAGGGTAGATTCATAACACAGAGTTTTTTGTCATGCCTTTGCATTTTTTTTTATTTTGCCTTCTTAGCGTTCACTTTCGGTCTAGAGCTTTTGATGTGGCGTGAATCACATAGAGATCTGATTTGATGCAGAGTATAACAGAGCTATAATGAAAAGCATCTTGCCGATCTGCTTAAAATAAAGTGTATAATAGAATGTATATTGTAAATTATGTCATTTGGTTGCGAGACATGCGTAGTGTTGCAGCTCAGACCAGACACCAGGTTCGTTCTCAGGGAGCAGCTTCTTCCAGTCGAAAGCTTGTGGTTTAATACACTGAAAATAACGAAACAAAACCATGAGATGAAATTGTTTTATAGATAACTATCTTTCTTTGTTGACAGCTTTCGCCTAAAAATATCATTCTACAAGTCTGCTGCACTCAGCTGACCTTTGTCAAGTCCGCTTGTGAGGTTCTCTTTCACACAGCTGACCCTTGTCAAGAAAATAATAGTCAAAACAATTTCTGTAATATCTTTCAGATGTTTCCTTTAACAAGATATCGGCTGATAACTGATATCGCTAAACACGAAAATTAACAAAAATACTGATAGCAAAAGTAACGTAGCACTTTTATATCGCGTCCAAATATTTTATAACCTTTTTTCCTTTTACAATCAACATAAAAGGTAAATTCTGCGTAATGACCGTTCTAAATCACCTGGATTTTCTCACTCGCAGACACTTCATTTTTATGGGGACTTTAAATCAATCAAATGTTGTTTTAATTTAAATAACATATTCATAAAAATCAATATTGATATCCTTCTGCGTATATCAAGTCAAGTGCCATACGTGATACACGTTTGGGCAAATATGTCTCTTTCGATTCATAACTGAATAGGTGGAAGGTTTCCCGCAGTAGGTTGCCGTTACTTTCTGCAGTAGACTGGTTGGCAACCAAGGCTATAGGACCCAGTTTGTTCTGCTATTCAACCTATAACGAGGAAAAGAAGATATGGATTAATGAGAGATTATTACCAAGGGTATTTGCGTGAATGTAACCATCCTGACGAATTTTGGATCTTCGATTCCTCACCCCGAGTCGTTATGCATGACGCCACATCGCACGTCTGTGTATATAGTATAAATAAAAGTTCGAATTTTTAATTTTACATTGATTTGACTTCATTCAAGTTCGTTGTTGCTGGAATTTAATCTACAACAATGTCAAGGCAACCACTGTAACAAACTGGTAAGTTCAGAGGATAAGGGGCAGACATTTTTTAATCAAGTTTCTACAACTGTACTCCCACACAAGGCATTCGGTCAATTTTTATGGATTCGCTATAGAATATTTAGAAAGGCGTTTCCAATGAGTAATTTATAAACATTTGAGGTATTAATCTTAATGCAGGGTGCGGTAGAAATACCTTCCCCATATACCTCCTAATAGTAAGTCGATGCTGTCTTCATCTAGCTAATGTCTTACCATTATTTGGGAGGTATTTCTGGAACGTATATGTTAGAAGTATTTCTGCCGCACCCTGTATAATTTCGCTCGTTCCTTACTTAGTTATCACGAACGTTACGCCCTGCCAATAACCCTTAAATAATGGACTATTCTGTTTTGATTGCAAGAAAAGATTAAAAAGACATCAGAGACATCGTTTACTTTCAGCGAGAAAAATACATAAATAAATAAATAAATAAAGAAAGAAAGAAAGAAAGAAAGAAAGAAAGAAAGAAAACAGAGGTGTTTAACGTCTGCTCCAGTGAAATGAAAAACGTGTCAATTTAAAATCTTTTCGTTCGCACCCTCTTCTTTAAATAACGATCAGCATTCCTATTTACTAAAGTTGATAAGCTCAAATATTTAACGATGCGAGAGGGGAACATTTCTACATATATTTTATTGCCATAGAACTCGCCATGAGCTTATTCAATCATTAACTTAGGAATCATAATTAATCATAAAACTCAAATAGCAAAACCGTGAAATTATCACGGGTACTTCTAGTTTATTTCAATGTTCATTGAATAGATTTAATGTGAACGAAAATATCCAGCACTACTGACAATATATATTACGAGATAAATAATTCATTTGAAAACTAGTGGAATTAATTTCTAAAAATCATTATTTTCCATTAACATTCAAAAACAAAATCAGCACCACTTCCTTGTTTGTTAACCAAATATTGAACATATTTTACAGAATCATTTTTATTCTTTACGCTGAATGAAAGTACAATAAGATGTTACTTTCTAAAAGGAAACATATTGGTATTTATTGCTGGAGTTTCTTATTACACTAGTTAGTTGCTAGGTTATTCAATACAAAGAAATATAAACATCTGTTGAGCTTTGAGTATATGATTACGATTATGACATGTATACACTAGACAGCCAAATACAATTATAGGCAATAATAATTGTAGCAAAAATAATATATTATCAATTACGTGAGCTGTCAGTAAAGAGCAAATAGTCATAAACTCCTGTATCTGTGTTTTTTCAAAATCCACCATCATAATATTTTGATGATCAGATTAAGAGTTTTTGCTTAACTACTTTATCGTCACCACTATACTGATTTAAATTGTAAATTTAAAAAAAAACAGTATACATTAGAACACATCACCGTCAACGCGTTCTAAGGCGTCATTCTTTTTCTGTTTGTCAAACACATTTTCATAAACGGACTAAACACGTAACTCTTGATAACGACTGTAGTAACAGTCGAAAGTACTAGTATTTCAAAAAATGACTTTGGAAAGATTACCAATTCTAAATCTGACATAAAACATCTTAGTCAACAGTTGGAAAACTTAATAAAAAATTCAACAGACTGAATTTGTCAGTATTGTTCAACAAAACTTGTTTAAAAGAATCCTTGCTGCCTAAATATATTTTATATACATACATATGTGTGTGTATGTGTGTGTGTGTGCGCGCGCGCGCCCATACGAGCGTGAGCACGCATGTGTGCATGTGTGTGTGCGTGCAACAAAAAGCCGTGACGAATGAAGTGGTTCACCAAAAACGTCCAGTGACCCGATGGTACGCGATTATATATCGTCATACATAGCTTTCACAACACTGTATGAACTCTCATCATCAGACAGCCTTGAACCAACGATAAGAATTAGTCAATTGGAGACTTCCTGTGCCACATTCGATTCAAGTAGTCTAATTACAAGAAACTGGCGATGTCATTAGTACCCGAATACTATACCGATAATAAGACCACTGCAATCTTTCTCTCTCTCACTATCTATCTCTCTCACTATCTATCTATCTATCTATCTATCTATCTATCTATCTATCTCTCTCTCTCTCTCTCTCTCTATATATATATATATATATATATATATATATATATGAATGAAAAGTGAATATAAATATAAATAAATATATATATATGTATAATTATTTATATATTATATACGCAGTACTTATTAAAGCGCTCAATATCAGAGATAGAGCTAACATATTTGGTTGGATAGATGTGAGTTTGTGACCCTGGGTTTCACGCTTTAGCGATCGTCAGACAAAAGCGTGAAACCCAGGTCACAAACTCACATCTATCCATCAAATATATATATATATATATATATATATATATATATATATATATATATATATATATATAAAGTGTATATAAATATAAATAAAATATATATGTATAATTATTCATATATTATATGAACGGTACTTATTAGAAAGCGCTCAATATCAGAGATAGAGCTAACATATTTGGTTGGATAGATGTGAGTTTGTGACCCTGGGTTTCACGCTTTAGCGATCGTCAGTTTGTCTGAAACTAAAGCGTGAAACCCAGGGTCACAAACTCACATCTATCCAACCAAATATATGTATAATATTTTTATTATTATCATTAATTAATTAATTAATTAAAGAA
>CAHIKZ030000329.1:1927500-1967500 GCA_903632075.3 Acanthosepion pharaonis
CCCTGTAGCTCTTAGTAAATTTTGTCTTTTTGCTATTTCTTCCAAACCCTGTTCTACCATCCATTAAGTATGTTACATGTTGCTTCCCTCTTTCCCTCAATCTGTTCTGTTAGTATCAGATTTTCGAAACTCTCTTTCCTCATTATATACACCAGAAATTTCAACTACCTCTTCCTGATGTTAAGTATTTTCCGATTTGTTTCCATTTTTCTAAAACTTCGTCGTTACTCACGTGTTTGGTCCATTTTATCCTCAGTATCTTTCTGTAAAACCACATTTCTGTTATCAGAAATCACGTAACAGTACAATACTCTTTTATTTGTTTATAACGAAATTTTTCTGTGTCTTAATACTCTGCTTAGCTTTTGGAATGCTTCTTCCCAATACGTCGTTGGATGTCAAGATGTTGACCTTCCACACTACTTCGAACAAAAGGTTAGGAAGGAAACCTTGTTGTTTCTCACATGTTCGAGTCATGGCGTCCTCAGCATCTTTCTGTAGAATCACATTTCTTTTGCTTCATCTCTTTTTCATCTTTGAGGAAAATTTCCAGCATACACTGTCATATAGGAGGACAGATATCACGTAACGGTTCAGTACACGTTTTTTTTTATTATTTCTAACGAATTTTTCTCTCTTTTCATTCTACGTTGCTCTTAGATTTCCCTCATATTTGCTTCTTTATAACTTATTTTAAATATTAAACACATTGCATGTGAGAGAATGCCTTATTTCCATAAATATTTTTTTTTTAAAGGGGTATATAAAAAAGGTAATATTGCAATGTTAAATTAGCAGATGTACAAAACGACTAGTGGATATCAGTGATGCAATTCTAACGCGTGACAACATAGTGAATTAAAGCTTCATTTTTTTTTTTTTTTTTTTTAATGCGAAGACACTCAAAAAGTAATGCATCCTATTTATTTCCAAGGAAGCGACAACAGATACTGGGCAGATAACTGCACCTCCGTCGGGTAGATAGAGCAAGTTTTCACGTTCAAAATATTTCCCACATGCCATACATTTTTTTTTTTTTTATCAGCGACGAACAAGGAACCTTCATGCAGCGCTCATAAAATGCTACACCATCGGAGGAGACTGAATGCATTACCCACGCCTAACCGTGCTCACATCTACGTTTTGTTTCAGTAAAAATGTTCACCAAACAACGATGAATGTCAACAGGTGGATTTTTTTTTTTTTTCAAAATGGATGTCTTCTACGGCATACCTATGTTTATTTATTATAATTATAAATTATTATACTGACGGGAGTAACTGACCGCCGGTCTCAAACAAATAATTACCATGTTGCCTCTTGATCAGCAGATAATTACCATGTTGACTATTGCTTGACCAAAGAACACCCGGTAGTTTCTCTAAGGAGACATGTGGTAGAAGATTCGCAGAAATTACAGCTAAACATGTGAGAATATTATATTTTAACGGAAACATTAAAAATTATTATCATGTAATCCTATTACTACTGCTGTTATGCTACTACTAAGTAGCAAAGTCTCAAAGCCGGGGAATACGACCGGTCCCTTCGGCGACCGTTACCGTCGAAAAGTTTCAGTCTCTACAACCAACATTCGCTTTAGACGTCATGGGACAACACAATAATAATAATAATAATAATAATAATAATAATAATAATAATAAACAAGCATTACTTTCAGAACATTCCTTGTACATTTATATAGATATTTCTTTTACCATTTTCTTTTCCTAAAAAATAGTTTCATGAAACCCGTGTTTCTGTTAACAAGAATTAACTCTTAATTACTAAAATGTTTTTTTATTATTCAAACATTTAACACAAATTGCCTAGGGTTTCTTTATTTGTATTTGAAGTACGTTGCCGTTGGCGTTGTTAAAGAGAATTTTGAGGGCAGTACTTTGGTTACTGCTCCAACCCGGAAAAACATAATACTGAAAGCACAAAACTTATCGTGGCGAGGCTGGAGCTAAACAGAGGATTGTGCAAGGGTAACTAACACAAACTAAATTCCATTCTTTTTCTAAAAGTATCAATATATTCAGATATGTAGAAAAATAGGAAAAAACACGTTAGGTAAATAATTCGGAGTTCTTTAGTATTTTTGTTTTTATTTTTAAAAAACAGTGCTCCATACGGAAGTAGAGCTTAAATTAGAATTTTTTTTTTAATAAATATATATATATATATATATATATATATATATATATATATGATTTGGGGATATACACTTGAAGTGTTGATTCTATTTTATATGAGTACTAATATGCGTACGTGTATTCACATTTTAATGGTTATTTATGTGTTTGTCTTGCCGATATCATTTATAATTTGAAATTATTAATTAATTTATATTTTTATATTACTATTATTGATAGTATTATCTTTATTATTTTTATCCTTATCTATATTTTTTTTATATTCTAAATTTGTTCTTTATATTTATTTCTTGATTTATTTATTATTTAATTTAATTTTTATTTTATTCAATTAACTTTATTTCATTGATGTTGGAGATTATTATTATTATTATTATTATTATTATCATTATTATTATTAATTTACAATTGTGATGATTATTATAATGCGATGATGAAATTTGCTGTCTAAAATGACATGACTATTAGACATATTACTTAATTATTAATTAACTCTTTTAATTCTGATCACCCTCCCTCCTTTACCTATTATATTAACTTTTTCAGTCCTTTAACGAATTTTTTTTCTAGGTCAACCTATTGGGTCATCATTTATTTCTTCCCCCTTTCCTTTTCTTATCTTTTACTCTCTCTCTCTCTATCTCTCTCCCTTTCCCCTCTCCCCCCTCTCTCTCTTTCTTTCTTCCCTATTTTTTTTAATTTTCAATACTTTATTAATTTTTTTTTATTATTATAAACACATTTTCCTTTTCATTTTTCTTTTTTTCCTCTTCCTTTTTTCTATCTGTTGATGTATTCCATTTCTAAAAAAAACATTCGGTGAAGGATGAATATGTAAATATATTCATGAAATAAATCATAACCGAGATAGGTTTTTAAGGATTTTCTTTATATATATATATATATATTTATATATATATATATATATATATATATATATATATTGAACAATAAAAAAATATTAAAAATTAAAATCTTCAGACACACTGGGTTGTATATTAATATTCCTTCGTTTTTATTACTATTTCATTTAGATTCTTCGACTAGTTTCGGCCAATATATCCATCATCAGGAGAAAAATAATTTTCTGCTTGCTGGTAGCAGTGAATGTCTTGGTGGAGAAAATGAACTTTTGTCTGTAGTTTTCATTTGTTTTGTTTGTTTGTTTTTGTTTTTTAACGCGAATTTTGGTCAGTCTTTGTTTTGGTCAAGCAGACTATTTTAAGTTGTTATTTGAGATAAGAGCTGGATGTATTCATGCTGCTCTGAATTCCCTTGGTCATTTTGACAGTTTTATTGGTTCCTGGAAAGGATGTGTGTCTGTTAAGTGTGTGTGTGTTATTTGGTTCTTATGGAGTAAGTGAGTATGATGTGTGTAAGCGTGTGCATTACTATGGGTGTGTGTTATCATTTGACTCATTAGGGAGTGAGTGAGTATGATGTGTGTAAGTGTGTATATTCGTGTGGGTGTGTGTATAAGTGTGAGGTGTCAACACCTCCGTAAGCATGTCTTTCTTGTGTGGGTGAGAAATGTGGGTAGGTTTTGATTTGTTGGGTTATATATTAATACTATCTATATTGTTAAATTTATGGTTAAGCCCGGTTGGATAGTGCGTTTTTAAACGTTGTATCCACTTATTTTCATGGAACTCTAAAATCTTTCTAATCTTATCTGCTCTGGATTTTTCTACTCTCAATTATTGTGAATTTGGCATGGGTTTTAAAATCGTGTTTTTCTAGGCGGAAATGTTGTTCTACAGGTAATAATCTTTCTTGGGGAGTCGACTTAATTCGATTGCGATAATTATTAATTCTGTAGTGAAAGGGACACTCAGATTTTCCTACATATTGTTTCTGGCATAGTGTGCATTCTAGGAGGTAAATTATGTTATGACTTCTACAATTAGAGTCATGGTAGATTTTGAAAGTAGATTTAGTGACTGAGCTAGTGAATAAATTTGTGTGTTTAATGTGGTTGCAGCATAAGCTCCTTTTGTTGTTACATGGTTGGGAAAATCCTGTTGTTTTTGTTGTTGGTTTATTACGGATTACCCTGTCCCCTGAAATGTGGTTACTACCTATGATTTATTTTAGGTTCTTAGGTCTACGATATGCTAGAATGCCGGTTTCCTCAAACAATTTTTTAGGTCTGGTTTGAGATGTAGCATTTCCCAGCGACTTTTGATTATTTGGGATAGTGGAGGCAGAGTGGGGTTGAAAGTGGTTACTAGTGGGATGCGGCTGGGTTTATTTTTAATCTTGTACATTAGGGTGCCTTCTCTAGGTGTGGAAATTGCTTTATTTATTTGTTCCCTGATTAGGTGTTGTTCATAGCCCCGTGTTGTGAATTGATGCTCCAGATTTTCAATGTGTTTATTTAGTTCTTCATTGTTGGAACATATCTTTCTGAGTATAACTGCTTACGAATAGGGAAGGTTCTCTTTGAGGTATTTAGGGTGGGAAGACTTAAAGTGTAGATAGTTCTGAGTGTCGGTGATTTAAGTGTGTAGTATCGTTTGTAGTTTCCTGTTTTTATCTATATAAATGCAGGTGTCTAAAAATGTTACCGATCTTGTGGATTTTTCATAGTCAAACTTAATTGAGTCGTGCACTGTGTTTAGGGTCATGAGGAATTGGATAAGTTTGTCGTCACTGCCCTTGTATACAAAGAATATATCATCGATATATCTTGCATAGAATACGCATTCGCTACCGATGAGAGGATAGATATGGGTCTCCACAAATTTTCCCATGAATATTGTAGCATATGATGGAGCTGCAATGGTGCCCATGGCACAGCCTCTTACCTGCAGGTAGTGTGCTCCATTGAAGTTGAAAGTATTCAATGTAAGAATATGCTCCATGAGTTTTATGATAACTTCTGTAGGAGGATCTTGTTTTCTTCTTTTAGTAAGTGCTTCCTGGAGGTCAGTTAGCCCTTCGATGTGTTTAATGTTTGAATAGAGGGATCTTACGTCCATAGTCACTAGAATAGCGTTCTCTGGAACTGTTTGTATGTGAATAATTTTGTTCAGTAGATCTGTTGTGTCTCTGACGTAGGATTTTACTTCCTTAGCTAGGGGTTGTATGTAATGGTCTACGTATTTGGAAATTTTGGTCGTGTGGCAGTTGAATGATGAAATGACCAGCTTTCCTGGGTTGTTGCTTTTGTGTATTTTAGGAAGGAGATAGAAGCGAGCAGGTGTGATGTTTGTGGGTGTAAGTGTTGTGCATGTTTCCTTGTCGATTAGATTTTTGCGAAGCATTATGTTTAGTGAGCTAGTTAATTCTTTTTGGTATTCGGGAAGGGGATCTGTAGGTAAGCTTTTATAGGTTTCTTTGTCAGCTAGCTGATTGTTGGCTTCCTTAATGTATTCTTCGATTACCCAGATCACTGTGGCACCCCCTTTGTCAGCTTGTGTTATGATTAGGTCATCTCTATGTGTCAGCGTGTCAAAGGCTATACGTTCCCCTTCAGTAATATTGTTACGTGGCAGCTTACGTGCTATTGTTTTCTTTATGTCATTTGCTACGGCCTGGATATTTCTTAATTTTTAGAACTATGTAAATTGGTTTATGCAGTGGGTTGACTGGTAGTAGCTACCATGAAGTAGTCCCTAGTACAAATAATAATACAATAGGTGAATAAAACAAATAAATTTGGAGAATTAAGAGGTGAATAGAAATTCAAAACAAATGCCAAAAATAAAGGAAAAAGAATAAAAGTTATGGAGTATGGAAATGATATAAGATGTGTCAGTCTGGAAACATAGATAAGGTGCACATCGGCAAGACAGTCTTAGGTTCAATCATGTGTGTAGAAGCTCGCAAAAAGTAACCAGGTCGTGTAATATTCAATACCACATACGCACCTACATGCCCACACATGAGTGTACACCCATATGTGCTATTACCTTGCCAACGAACCACCACTTCACGTGTCACCATCTCATAAACAAATGCAGTAAGAGTTTTTCGGGGATTTTAAATTTGTTTTTATGTCTACACTTGAAGATAAGCTCGTTTCGTTGGTTTAATAATTGTTTAGCACTTGTGTACTTGATTATTGCGATTTTTTCCTGTATACACAGATTTAACACGTTTCGTCCTCTGATGGACTTTATCAAGGCAAATGTGAGGATGTTATTTTGCAGCAAGTATTTACAAACGAAAGTAAAAATTCGGTTAATTTTTCAAAATTTTTAAATTTAGGAAACGGTCATAAATATTCATTATGCTAACTGAAGAGCCCGTGTAAATTATGGAGGATGTTAAATGACCCAATTCAATGTCTAATAAACAACATCCATATGCGCCTATATATGTGTTATATGATACTTATTGATTATGTCAGATTTTCACAATAAAATTGATATTAACCAACCGGTTTACCTAAATTTTTCAGGATATACTTATGTTTATATATCGTGAGTTTCAGCTTATAATATGTTCTCTTATAAAAATATTCGTAATAAATTATTTGTGGGGATCTCAGATTTTATTGCGCAAAATACAATGTAGTTTTATTTTTAAATTAATCCATAAGCCATAGTTCATGGCTTATGGAATGTTATTTTATTGTTTTAAATGTTAATATAACCCCCTTAACATTCTATAACTTTCATCAGTCTTCCATTCACAGAATCAATTTGCTTTTTTCAATTTAACATTGCTTGCAACAGTTCTTACCGCTTCCCGGGTGTCTTCTTTGCTTGAATATTGTTTCCCATTCTCTTATGTACCTCTTTTAATGATGAATCATAAGTTTTCTATTTAATTAATATCTGGAAAATCTGGAGATCATTCCATCAATTTGGTGTCTTCGAGGCCTTTCTTTGTCATGGTGGGCAATAGTAAGCTTTGTATAATATGAAGGAGCATTGTCTTGAATGAATGTATTCTTTAGCGTAACCTACACCACTCACAAAATGTCTTGTCCATGAACTTACAATAATTCTCTACGTTTTTGATTTCTGTCTATATTTCTGAGATGAGTTATTATGTACACTATTTACATTATTCGGACTATTGTCCTCATCTTTGTCGCCATATTTATCACAACGTTTCGGCCGTTGTACGCTCCGGCCTTCTTCACCGCAAAAGTCATAAGTGGCGACCCAGAGATATTCGATAAAGAATTGGTCAGTATAAGTAGAACGCTACAACATAACAACTACCCTGGGTACATGACAGAAGCTCCAAAAAACAGGATAGGCGGGTACAAGAGGAGGACAAAAACGCTCAGAAAACAGTCTGCCTACCTTATGTGAAGGGGTTATCAAAGAAAATTATAAAGGATCTGCGGTCCATATAACATCAGGACAACCTTCAAAAGCTGGACGACACTTCGCAGATATCTCTCCCGAGTAACCCCCGCCCCACAGACGAGAACATGATTAAAGACTGTGTATCCGCCATCCCGTGCAGCTGCGGAAAGAAATATAAAGGGGATACAGGCTGCCCCCTTAAGGTAAGGCTTCAAGAACACCAGAAAGCTGTAACACGAGGGGAAGGAAAAATCAGGTGTAGCTGACCACATATGGAGAGAAAAGGGAGATCACCGCCCTCTGTGGGATCAGATTGAGATCATAGACAAAGAACACCATTGGAAAATTCGTAAACTTAAGGAATCAGCACATATGCCAGTCCACAAAAATCTCCTGAGCCGACCAAGCATAGAAATGAATACAATATGGGAATATGTGAGTTCAATACCTGGTTAAGGCGGTGGAGAACTTTGAGAGGGGAATTAACAGGAGATAACTGATAATTGACATCCCTTAGACATGTCACGTGGAACTAGAACAGTCTACCCCAATGAGCGAAATAAAGGGTTCAGTTCGACATTCCAACCACCTGAAGAAGGCCGGAGCGTACAACGGCCGAAACGTTTGTTAAATATGGCGACAAAGATGAGGACAAAAGTCCGAATAATGTAAATAGTGTTTTTGATGCCATCATCAATTTCTAAAGGACCTATAATTTTACTGCTTACAATAATAGCTCAAAACCTTATCCCACTTATTCATTGTTTTGTTTTTTTCATTTCACTCCGAACAAAACGATAATACCACTAAAAAGCAAGCGGTTACTGGGAGTGAGATAGAACGAGAAAACTTAGTGAGGCGAAAGGACAATAACAGAACAGGTTTCAGGATGACAGAATACGGCGATAATGCCCCTAAGATGCAAGAGGTTACTGGTAGTGGGTGAGAATGAGAAGATTTTGTGAGGAGAAAGGACAAGCTTCAGACAGACAAAACATGCCGATTTGACGTAGCATTTAACTTTTTAAAGATTGTAGGTGACAGGGAAGCAAGAAACAGGAAGAGAGTTCCAGAGATGATAAGTACGAGAAAAGAAACTATTAGAAAAGAACTTACTGATATCTGGCTATTTCAACAATAAAGCGATGAAAGCTAGTGGCAAATCTAGTAGTACGCTGAAGTTCATGCTCTCGAAGTGCCAAGGAAGGGAGCTCATTAGAACAACTGGCATAAAAATATTTATAGAACAGACAGTGAATTCACGTCACGGCGGTGGGAATTTGACTGAAGTCGAGATGACAGGTCAGTACTGATAACAGTACAGATACTTCTTTATATTTTCTTAAGAATCTCGAGATATATAGCCGGATCAGTCAGTCAGTTATGTGCCATGTGTAACACACGCTTAGGCGATCACGTATCTTTCGATATATGACTGACGAGAAAGATTTTTTCCGCAGTAGATTGCCATTTCTTTCTGCGGTAGACCAGTTGCAATCCAAGGCTATAGAACCCAGTCTGTCCTGCTATATACTCATAGCTTGGGGAAGAAGAGGATTCACACCTTTCCCAAGGGTATTAGCACGTAATGGAATATATATATGGATATATATATATATATATATATATATATATATATATATATATATATATATATGTATGCAAGTTTCATTAAATATGACAGATAAGGTGCTTTGATTAAGTTTTTTTATATTTTTGTTTTTTGCATGTAATCTTATAATTTTTTTTTCTTTTGAGTAGATAAATTACATAAAAACTGTAAAAAAATATATACCATTTATTTCAGTAAATGCTGTTTTTAAATTAACATTTGCTTAAATAAATTTTACCTATAAAAATAACGTGTAAACAGAAAATATATTAAAATAAATGTCGGACAAACTATTTTATGATATATATATATTTTATGATATATATATATATATATATATATATGGGGGGTGCAGTTCAATTATTTATATTACAATGAATCATTCATACAAAAAGTAAATTAGTAAAGTTAATGATATAAAATGGCGAAATCCCTTCGCTAACAAAATGTTAAAGATGCATTATTTAAGGAAGACCTAATACAGTTTATAATTTTAAAAAACAAGGATCATAACATTCATCGAGTGATTGGTAGGTTAATGCATCTTTATACCAGATAATGTTTATATAATTAGCCCGTAAGTGAATGCAATGGATTCGACTAACCGGATCACTCGACCAGATATGGCAGCAATATTCAATGCACGGGCGAATGGAAGTTTTATAAATGTGCAAGATAAATTCTGACGAGAAATATTATTTCGCACGATACAGTAGCAAACATTCTGAGCAGCAGACGTAGAAATTGATTCAATATAATCCCGGTAGAAAACTTGAGATCAAGAAGGCGCGATTAATTGTTCTCCTAGGGGTTAGCATCGGCCATGCTGATGGAGGACAAATCGTTCTCTATGAGGATTAAAGAATAGGAGCTTCATTTTGGAAATGTTCAAATTTACAAGCCATTTCTTGACCCAGTTGCCTTGTAATTCGTGTCGGTTGAATATTTCCATTAGACACACAAACTGTAACTATGCCTTCAGATCAATCCTCTGTAGTTCTACATTCACCAATAAAAATGTTTTTGTGAAATCATTTTTCACGTCTTCAATATATATCACAAACCCAGTTTAATGCCCTGTTTACCTACATACATAATGGATAGTGGCTCAGAATGAGAAATCGGAGAGCCGAGTTCGAATTCCAGTTGGGTTCTTTACATTCAATTATGCGTAAATGAGCTTGGAAGTGGTATGAATCCGTCTATTCCCCCATTTATGGATTAAATAGTAGGTCTTGCATTTGGAAATATATTGTTATTCACAAAAGAAAATTGATAATATTAAATATTAAAATTGTTAAAAATATTATTCTTGAAATCCAAAATATGTTTCGTCTTTAAATAACCCACAAAGGGTTGATAAACCGTAGAAAAATTAAAAAAGCAAAATTTTAACAAATACATTTATATAAAATTAGAAGATATAGAAACAGAGAAATAAGACAAAAGGTTCAAGAATAATGATAATCGACAAGAGGTCACGTCTTAGATTTCAATGTGTTGATTTGTGTCGAAAAATGAAAGAATCCGACAAAGAAAACGCCACACTCATTTGGAGCATTGCTTTTAATTGTAAAATTTGTCAGCTTGTGATTGAAGTGTAGTTTCTGTTCTTTCCTTATCCATGAAGGTGCGAGACAGGGAGGAAAACTGCTGCCTCATTCCTATTTTAATAAACTCAGTTTTATTATTATATGACTATCAACCTGCATCTGAAAATAAGTTATCCACAGAAAAATAGCTTTAAAAAATTATGCAAAATTTCAGAAAAGTAATCTGATAGTTTGAAAAGTTTTAATACTTCGTATAGAAGAACAAAATAAAAACATGAATTTGTGTTTGTATTCGTGCGTTCGTAAGACACAAACACGTATTTCTAATGTATTCAAAAACGTATGGAAAATGTGTTTAGAATGGCGGAAAGACAAACAGAAAAATAAAAAAAATAACACGAGAAAAAGATTTTAACAGATCAACATGCGGGACGCATTACAAGTAATTTGTGCAGAAAAAAAAAGAAAGAATTTTGATTTTCTTTTTAATCTCCAAGTTAACATTTTTCTGGGATATTAATTCACCCTCATCTGAATAATTTTTTAAAGTTGTTGATGGAAAATTGTCTCCAAAATTTTTCTGTTTGCACAAGGCATCTTATAAAAAATTAAAAATCCAAAATAATTATATAGTGCTTAAATGCTATCTTTCTTTCATTTACAGCGCTGTGTAGATTGTAGGTGACAGGGAAATATGAAAACAGAAGAGAATTCCAGAGGTGATAAGTGCTAGAAAAGGGACTATTAGAATAGAACTTACTTTTACATCTAATTATTTCTATAATAAATCGACAAAACATAGTATCCAATCTAGTAGTACGCTTAAATTCATGCGGTCGAGGTAGAGAGCTCATTAGAACAAAAGCTATGGAAATATTTATAGAAAAGACACGTCACGGCGCTGGGAAAGGGACTAAAGTCGAGATGCCAGATCAATATCGATAAAATTACAGACCCATTTTTTTTTATTATTTTTGTCGAGTATCTCGGCATATACCGAGTGTAACAGCAAAATTTTCAAAATCGTGTTACTGCATAATTTTTCCCACAAAATATTTAATATCTAAAAAAATCACTAAATTGAGTTTCTTTTTTTCCAGGTTTTCAGATAAGACATTTAGCCATCTTGACACTATTTGTCATAAGAATCACTGAAAAATGCCAAGTTATTCAGCTAGAAAGAGAACAGGTTAATATCGTTTTATGTCAGTCCTACTGTCTTCTCAGCTGAGCAATGGTGAGAGGAAAAATATCATTCAGGCCTTCAGTAATGGTACCAACATTCATACTCTGGCTAACATCTGCAAATTCATTCAATGACCATCCAGAATAAGTTTTAAAATGAGGGAACAATAGAGGGGAAAAGTGGATCAGGAGGTCACAACAGCAAATAGGGATGATCATTTGAACTTAGAACTAAAGAGATCAATTAGAAAAGATCCAAATCAATCCATAAGACTTTTGGCACGTGAGAAAGGTGTTTCACCTATGACAGTCCAAAGAGTAGTGAAAAAAGACTTGAAAATGAACTCGTAGTGAAACGTGTGAGGTACCTTGTTACTCACGGACAGAAAGTTAGAAGGTTAGAGAAGGCGAAGACCATCTTAAATAAGTTGGAAAATGACTCTGAAATAACACACACACACACACACACACACACACACACACACATATATATATATATATATATATATATATATATATATATATATATATATATAATATAAAACATAGAAGTCAACACTTAGAGGCGACAGTCTGTTTCATGCTAGATGCAATCCTCAGGCCACGACGATTGCATCTAGCATGAAACAGACTGTCGCCTGTATATGAACTTTATTTCAAGCCTCCATGTGCTTCCGATCCTTAGTTATGATTAATTAATGATGAACATGTTATTTTCGTTTATGATCGATTTCATCACGATACTTCTGTTAAGCTTTGAGAGTAATTATACATTCTTATTGCTCAAAGTAATGTCCAATTGTGTTAGAAAAACAGTAAAAGTAAGATATCTTTAACCATTTCTAAGATACAACGATTCAAAACTTAATCTAAGAATTGGACTATTTTGCTGTTACACGATTTGGACAATTTTGCTGTTATATCCAGTATAACCGGGACACTAGAACAGCAATATTCAATGCATTGACGAATTTATAAATGTTCAAGATGGATTAACGAGAAAAATTGTATGGTGCAACACAGTAAACAACCTTCTGAGCAACATTCCTAGGAATTAATTTTACATAATCGCACCACTTCATGTCAGTAGACAACGTGACACAACAAAGGCGCAATGAGTTGCTCTCCTGGAGGTTAGCATCAGCCAAGCACATAAAGGGCAAAAATGGTTCTCAATGTTGATTACAGGGTAGCGGTTTAAAAAATGTTTTAATTTGACCCTTGTAAACTTATTCCACGTCGTGATTGTCCATAGCATTGTTTGTAGTGAATACTGTATACGAACATAACACAGAACGGGCTGCACAGCTGAGGCTGGATGCGAAAACCTCAAATGTAGAAATCAAACTGATGTAGTTGGTCTATGCACATAGGAATCGAAGCACATCTTCTGGTAAGAATATATTAAAACATTTTCAAATAAATACAATCTCAATTTCTATCCAATCAAAAAGAAGCATGGAAGCCTCTGATTGGATAGAAATTGAGATTGTATCTATTTGAAAATTTTTTTTTTAATATATTCGTTATCGATTTAGAAGAGGGGCTCTGTTTATAATATTGATAAAGTGTAAAATCGATCCCTGGCTTTTACAGAGTAATCTGCAGTTTGTTTATTTTTCTTTACAAATGTCGTGTCTTGAAAATATGTTTATGTCGTTCATATTTGCATTTTGTTAATTTAGGTATTTTTTGTTCTTTAATTAAAAATGTGACACTTCTTTTTAATTTATACATCTTTTGGTTTTTAATGACAAGAATTTTTTTTTTTTTTTGTAAAAGAATGATAAAAAATCGATTTTGCCAAACAGTTGTTTGATTCTTAAAATAAAACACATCAGAATGTATATATATGTTTATTCTTTATTTAAAAGAAATCTTCTTGTAAAAAAAAAAAAAATGTATGTTTACGAACGCAGATATCAATGACCAGCTAGAGGGTGTGGAAGGGGCCTCCGCTTCGGGCGGCACTTTTATTGGGGCGGTACTTTTGTGTCTGCTGTAGGCTATAAGCCTGTATAGACTATATTGAAATAAAAGTGGTTTTAATGCCGGAACAGTACTCAAAGTTAAAGGATCTTTTTGGTTTCGAGTAACTTAAACTATGGCCAGCTCGCATTCCTTAATTTCTTGTCCGTGGAATATGTCCTCGCCTGGGACATAGATGAATCCGGCCCGTTTGAACCTGTACTCTTAAAAATGGTTTCACCATACACATGAGTATCTCCATTTTATATGTAAGACTATTCCTCTTGTTTCTCCTTACACTTTACTTTACTATATAGATAGATGTGATATATATTCTCCGTGTGGGATATGTGTATATATGTATATATAGTTTTGTGTATGTCTTAGTAAAATAAAATCTCTCTGAAAATCAAGCATGTTTGTTATTCTTCCGTTCCATCCGTGAATTACGATGTCATTATATCACGGATATAATAATGCCTATTACAGGGGAAACGTAAATGAGAGAATAAATCTTTGTTTCATAGTAACCTCCCGTTATACTGTATTCAAACCCTTAAAGGCGCAAATAAACTTGTAACTAAATGGCAGAAATGTATAGAAATTCAGAGTTCCTAGTGTGACTGATTTAAGCATTATTAATTCAGGTATAAAAGTTGATTCTAAAATCGGACATTATTTTCTGAACAACATCCTTTAGTCGTTATTAAAATTTGCTGCTGCTGCACGAACCTAAATCGATCTGGATTTCACGCCATAAAAGCTGACACACTAACAATTGCAGATTACTCTTTGTGCATTTATTTATTTTTCTGTTCAATATAAAAGTTTGCACTTAAAATCCGTTGAACGTGACAAAATTGTATTAAAGTTAGAAAGTAAAATGATATAGAAAAATATTACATTGTCTCTACTTTTAGTCTATGATATGTATACGTTTCATTGTTTATCGTACAATGTTACTTATACATTTTTTAAGCGGTGAAATATGTGCAAAGATTTGAAGTTAACACACCTCGTTCCGCTATTTTCAATCGTTTGTTTCGGGCTCAAATAATTTATGTTCTATGGGAAAAAAAATCCACGATAATTTTAATACTTATTCTATGAACATTGTTATAATTTTTTCTTTTATTCTGAAGTTTAATTTTTGTTGATTATGTAATTTCAAACCAGCAGCCGACAATGCGCCTATATTATTTCGCTGGCCTCTTAATAATAACAACGTTTAACAATACCTGTTTACTTGAATAACTCAAATCCATTCGCCTCAGAATTTGAACGACTCTCCGAACACGCATGTGATATAAAAATAACATTCTGTTAATTAATATCACGACATTTTTCTGACAGGGAAGGGCGATGTTTTATAAAAAGTAAATCGTCTGGCGTATAGTATTCTTGTTCACTCTACTCTCTCTCTCTCTCTCTCTCTCTCTCCCCATCTCCTCTCTCTCTCTCAACGCACGTGCGCGCGCAACACACACCGATACACACACACACACACACACACACACACACACACACACACACACACACACACACACACACACAAAACGTTTGTGCCTCTAGATTCTTTCAGGAGTAAATTTGACCATAAATGAAACTGAAGTCGAAAACATACCAAACATGGCTTTAACTTGTATTTTTAGTAACTTAATTAATTAAAAACAACTATTTATCCTTCTGCGCGAACATACCTAAAGTATAATGCGTGTGTATATATTACGGAACCCTCAAATAGTATTCTGTGTTCCTCGTTAGTATAAAGATTTTCCGGTTACAGTTAAGTTCCACAAAGTAACAACAGCAAATAGGGATGATCATTTGAACTTAGAACTAAAGAGATCAATTAGAAAAGATCCAATCAATCCATAAGACGTGAGAAAGGTGTTTCACCTATGACAGTCCAAAGAGTAGTGAAAAAAGACTTGAAAATGAACTCGTAGTGAAACGTGTGAGGTACCTTGTTACTCACGGACAGAAAGTTAGAAGGTTAGAGAGGGCGAAGACCATCTTAAATAAGTTGGAAAATGACTCTGAAATAACACACACACACACACACACACACACATATATATATATATATATATATGATATATACATACGGACACACTTGAAGAAGCGAAGTAACACTACAACTGTATTGAATTCAATAAGTTTATTATACAGAAAAGGTAAAAAGAAAGCTAGCATATATAATTTATATTTGCGAACTTAACTGTTAGGAGAATGTCCAAGGAACGAGTGGGCTTCGCGGCTTCTGGAATCTATTAACGTCGGAAGGGACGGCTCCAAATAACGTGTTGTGACTACGGCTGTCATTTGAAAAAAAAGGAAGATTTGAGGATCGAGTTTATCGCGGGGCCCCAAGAAGAGATCCTGATTGAACAGTAGTTAGTCAATCAGAGTCCCGGTTTAGTAAAGGGTTTCAAGTTCTAGTTTGATCTTTGAATGGTAAATGTTTAGCTCCCTTTACTATTCCTTTCAAATTCTTATATTAGATGACATTAGGAGTGTTTAGGTTTAACTAACTTTATTCAAAATGATCGCTTTTCATTGTTTCTTGGCAGTTGTCATCTGAGCGTGAACTTAAAAAATATTCTATTAAAATTACAGATGTAAACTTTACACACACACACACACACACACACACACACACACACACACATATATATATATATATATATATATATATATATAAAAGTGAATATTGAAGTCAACACTCAGAGGCAACAGACTGTTTCATGCTAAACGCAATCATCAGGCCACATGTGTTGACTTTTTTCTCGACTATTTATATATACGTGTTAATAGTGCATTGTGGATAGTCGACAAAAATTTAACACATGTGGCCTGGTGGTTGCGTTTAGCATGAAACAGACTGTCGCCTCTAAGTGTTGACTTCTATGTACACTTTTATATTTACACACGCTCTATCTCTGATATTGAGCACTTTATCCCATAAATACAGCAAATCTTAAAACTATATTTCTTCATATATATATATATATATATATATATATATATATATATATATATATATATATATATATACGAAGGTGAGTAAAAATCTAATGTAATTTGTTTCATTATAGAAGAAATAAATAACACAGACGTATCTTACATCAAAATATAGCTATACATCACAATTCCCTAGTTCTCAACATAGTCACCACCTCTTGAAATGGCAGTGTTCCACTTATGAGGGCATGTATCTCAGCTTCGTTAAAATCAGCTGGTTGGTGATAAAGCCAATTCCTTACAGCAGTTTTTCCTTCTTCATCACCATAACGTTCGCATCTCAGTGCTTCTGTCATTGTACCAAAAAGGTGGAAGTCTGATAAAACAGGTCAGTAGGGATATGCGACAGAGTTGTCCACCCGAAATGGCAAGAAATAGACAAGAATAACACTTTGAGCCTGCCAAAAAACAGTCGCCATGTTTTTTCCAGCTGACTTTTCTGCCATTACCATTTTTGTCTTTGGAGATGCCGGACGACTCCATTTCATTGAATGTCTTTTTAATTCCATTTCATAATGATGTATTCCCGTTTCATTACCAGTTATGAGTCTTCGAAAGATGGTTTTGTCTGACTTCAATAGTTTCAGATTTGTGCTCATCTGTCAATTGTCGTGGTGTCCAGAACACACTTTTGAAGTGACTCAATAATGTTATAAGCACATGGCTTACTCCGAGCTCTGATACCAGCTCAATTAAATCCATTCAAGCTGTCTCAAACTAATTAATGAAGGATTCTCTATAACTCAAAGACAATTCTTCGCAGAAATGGACAGTC
The DNA here is from genome assembly GCA_903632075.3 of Acanthosepion pharaonis. Lineage (NCBI taxonomy): Eukaryota > Metazoa > Mollusca > Cephalopoda > Sepiida > Sepiidae > Acanthosepion > Acanthosepion pharaonis. Next base: position 1,945,044 of record CAHIKZ030000329.1, read on the forward strand.
GGACTTTTCTTCCTAAAGCCTGGACAATTTATTCCCAGACTGACGCACTAAATAGAATGATTAAATTGAATAAATTGCAAAATATACCGCCAGGAGAATTGGCTCCCTGTGTCGTGCCAGACAATTTTTCTCGGCAGAATCCATCTTGCACGTTTATAAATCTACCATTCGATCGTGCATTGAATATTACTGCCACATAGAGTCTGGTACTCCTGCTTTATATCTCGAGATATTCGACAAAATCGAAAGAAGGATCTGTAATGTTATCTGTCCTGACCTCGCATCTCGGCTTCAATCGTTCCTAACGCCTGTCTTTTCTACAGATATTTCCATGGCTGTTGTTCTGGTGAGCTTTCCTCCTTAGTATCCCGACCGGATGAATTTAATCGCAGTACTAGATTAGCAATTAGGTTAACTGTTGAAATAGTTAAAGACAACTGTAAGATCTATTCTGATATTTTATTTTGTGGCATGTGATACTCTCTTCCGGTTTCTTGCTTCCCTGTCACTTACAAAATGTAGGTGCAACATCGATCGCCATCTTCGGTCTTTCCGAAACCTGTTCTTTTATTGTCCTTTCTCTTCAGTGATATCTTTCTCGTTTTTTTCCCTCCTTTAATAACCCCTTGCGTTTTAGTGACATTGTCGTCTTGTATGGGGTAAAAGGATAAAATACATTCACCACGCCTGTTACAGTGGTAGAAAGAGGAATGCATTTATCTCCTGTTGTTTCTGAGGGTTTTTTTTTTGTTGTTTTTTTGTTTTGTTTTGTTTTTTCCATCTCAGCCATCTTCAGGTTGACTATTCTTTTGAACTAAATAGAAATGCCGTCATGAATATTCTGTCTGTGGTAATTTTTCAACTTAGAAATTAAGCACACTAGAGTATTTGTGTAAGTGGTGTAAGGGTTAGAAATATTGTTTTGCTAGATCAATTACGAGAAGTGACATGCAGATGTTTGGTGGTGCCTTGGGCCAACTCTTTGATTCTGTACCCTTGAAACTCAAGGCGGGGGAGGGGGTCTATAGCGCCTAGTACTGAGAAATGTGAGAAAGGAAGACATTTCAAATATGTAAAATCATGAAACAGGAAATAAACACTTTATTCAAATTAAATATAAACTAAATTTTTATTTCACTCTTTGATTGAGGGCTCTCACGATATGGGTGCCCGGGGCAGTTGCAGCCTCTGACCCCACTTCTACACGCTACTGATTACGAGTAGTGATTTCGATCCTCATAGGGTGCTCCCTACTTGGGGCCATTGTGCCACATGTAAGCTACACTTAGTAAACTGGGCACATCGAGATGGTGTAAAGCTCATCTCGTTAGAACAATTATGACTGAGTAGTGAGTTCGAGCCTCACTGAGTGCTCCATACTTGTGGCCTTGGTTTAATAAATCATTTTAAATTAAGCGCGCCGCTTCAAATAAACATTCCGCTCGGATTTTTTATATAATAAACAGAAATCATAATAATTGTGCCACGGAGAAAATTATTTGAAAAATAATCAGCGTGCCGTATCAAATAAGGATCGTTGTGGGTGTAATGGTGAGGGTTTAAAGGAAGTAATTTAGTCTTGCCTGTACTTGTATTTGATACGTAAGGTTTGTACAGTAGGAAGAGGATATACGCCTTTCATCTCTTGCTAATTTTTCCCTCTGTTTAGTTCCAGGACCTGCTACCTACCAGTCGAAGAATATTGTTAGCAGAATATTCATTATTATAATAAACCGCCGTCGACTTTATTTAGTATCCAAGAATTTAATTCCTTCTTTACTGATCACTTCCTTTATGATGATGGTGTTGATGACTAAATTCGTCGTCAACGTGCAGTTTCAGGACTAGAAGGTTCCAGATTCACCAAAACACGTTCTCGTTTCCCAGTCCCTATCGCCGTTTGGTTTTGCAACACTTGATTGGAGTTGAAAGAGTAGAAGAAAGTGTCGATGGCGTGAATTTGTTTAAGGTGAATCTCAACTTGTCACACATTTGTGACATGTGTGTGAGTCACATGCGTGTGAGTCACACATGAAAAAAAACATTTCATGACATTCCTCTGCGGCACATCATTTATCATTCAAACATTTTTGACAACAGTTGCCGATAATTTTATTAATTTATCCTTTTCTTATTTATTGACTGTAGCAACTTGACATTTTTAAGGACGAAGACGTATTTGCATATTTGTAAGAAAAGCGTTTCGAGAGGTAACGTTATTTTGTTTTGTTTACTACTTTATTTTGTTTTTTTTTTGTTTTTTTACTATTGATTCAGATCAGAATAGTCAATTTCTTCCTCTTTTATTTATTTTCAAATATTTTTTAACAACAATAGTAAAAAAAAGTTCTCCTATATTTGATGATAATTTTATACTTTTAATTTTTTTCTCATTTTATATTTGGTTTCTAAAGTAATAATGTGGTACAGTCCTCCAGTGCGCTAGCGGTCAACTCAGGCGTCCCACAAGTGTCACTCCTTAGACCAACCCTCTCTTTGATCTATATAAATGATCTACCTAAGAACATACTCAAATCATTTGTAAATATCTATGCCGATTATATGACTATATACGGGCGCACCTCTAAATCTCTCGCTGGCCAGAGATTGGCGACTGATCTCTCTTCCGATCTTGTACAAACTATCATATGGGTTAAAAACTTGCTAGTTACATTCAATGGCTTGAAGACCAAGCTAGTTACGTTCTATCATCGCCGATCAAGATGAATGTGGGTCTTCTCGGGGAAGCACCGTGCTTTGAAAGACTGTTGGGTCTCAAACTCACACTTGACCTCAAATGAAACTCGTACACAAGATCCATTGCTAAGGATACAGGTAAAATGGTCTGCTTCCTGCACCGCTCCAGTAAGTACCTGAAACCTCCTGGTATCCGCTACCTTTACAAGAGCCAGATCGAACTAAAAATGGAGTACTGTTGTTATATTTGACCAGGAGCTGCCAAGACCTCACTCTCCAGCCTTGATAGAGTTCAAAAGCGTCCCCGACGAATTATTCTCCACCCTTCAACCTCTCTCTCACAGGCGGGATGTGGCAAACCTCTCACTGCTCTACCGCTACTTCCATGGAAAGTGCTCGGACGAACTACATCCCCTGGTTCCGCCAAGGCAAACCTTCATGGCAAGAACACGCCATGCCACTTACATAGTAGCAAACCACCCACATTCCCTCCATATTCCATCAGTGAAGAGTAAATTCCACACGAGCAGCTTCTTCCTGCGAACCACTGCCCTGTGGAATCGACTCCCAAGAGGATATTTCCCCAATCACTAAAATCTTAACCTATTCGAAGCTAGGGATAATCGTTATCTTCCTCACCTATACACACAAATGACCTCCTAACGTAGTGCACACCCCCCCCCGCCGGGCTTTGTAAAAGGTGACTCTCACTGAAAAAAAATTTGATGACTAACTGTTCCCTCCGACATCCAGTGTAAAATATATGTTTATGCGTGCATATTTCTATGTATTTCTAACGATCACTCCTTGTCGTGGTGGACGGGCTTACGAGGTACAATGACCTTGACAAGCGATACCGTTGGAGGTTCTAAACTCCTGATAGGACTACTCTTGGTGGCAAGGTCGAAGATGAGGACGCAGACTAAGCGCAACCCCAAAGACACCAACGGTGGAACAAATGGATGACAGATCTCACCGGGTGAACTGGCGGATGAAGAGGGCTACGCATGATGGACATGATGCAAAAGGCGTCACTCAAAAATTATAACAGAGTCAAGGGCAGTTCGTTGCAGTTTCATAACTGGATTCTGCATTATAATAAATAGGCACGAAAAATAACAATTCCGCAAAATTATTTTCAGAAATAATTCAGCATTTTCATGATTACTGATTAAATAGACATGGTTCCATATAATAATGTCGATGAATTGCAAAACAAAGTCATATTCGGGCCACAAGGGAAACTAAATAAGTTTCAATAAAAATGACAAAGACAATTGTAAATAAATTTTAGCGTCACTTGACGTAGAAATTTTTTTACAAATGTCCCTGTCGATGAAACCATCGATATAATCTTCAACTCTGTATAGAAACAAAAATTCAATTCCACCTGCATCCATCAAACCTAATATTCTCAAAAAATTACTGCATGCCTGCACAACTAAAGTACACTTCTGCGGTCATAATGGCAATATTTACACACAAGCTAATGGTGTCAGTATGGAGAAACCATTCAGTCCTTGCTTCTCTAACTATTATATGTACCACGAAGAAAACCAGGTATTTAAAAAAGTTACTAAACCCAAAATATATCTACAAGAAAAACAAATTAAATAAAAAAACTTAATCTCAGTAACTTGTCAGTCGTTTTTAATCAAACTTGTATAAAAGAGGGATTGCTGGCCAAATACACAATATATATATATATATATATATATATATATATATATATATATATATATACCGGGTGTAACAGGAAAATTGTCCAATTGTTAATTTAAGCTTTGAACCGTTGTATCTCACCATTGATCAGTTGGAATAAATAAAATGATTTTAACCTATTCTCTTTCTAGCTGAATAATTCAAAGGTTTTTTCAGTGATTCTTACGACAAATGATGTCAAGATAGCAAAACGTTTTATCTGAAAAACTGTAAAAAAAGGAACTCAATTTATTTATTGATTTTGTAGATATTAAACATATTGTGGGATGGACAATGCTTTTACATGATTTGGACAATTTGGCTGTAACACCGGTATATATATATATATATATATATATATATATATATATATATATATATATATATATATATATATATATATATATATATATATATATATATATATATATATTTGTACACACACACACACACACACACACACACATATATATATATATATATATATAGTACACTAAAATCCAAATTTACCTGATATTGGGAATAGACCTATTTCAACTGACGAAAACTTCATCAGACTTATTCAACCCCGCTATGTAAACCTTTTGATGGATCAGTTTTAACATTTTATATTACTAGGACCCAAGTTGGCATCTACGCGGATGACACCACAATTTACTCCTGCCTCAAAAACAAATCTAGTGACGCTGACAAAACTAACCTGGTCGTGCGTCTCGAAAAGGACCTCCAACCGGTTGTGAACTGAGGAAGGAATTGGCTGGTCAACTTTAATGCCTCAAAAACAAAACTGATCTCTATTAATCTCCGCAGAGATTCTTCCCTGCCCTCCATTAGAATGTCTGACGCTCAACTTCTCGAGAGCACCTCTCTGCGGCTGCTCGGTCTCACGTTGACTGCTGACCTGAGATGGAACAAATACATTGAGTCAATTGCTTCGTCCACCGCAAGGAAAGTTGGCTCCCTATGCCACGCCAGGAAATTTTTTTCCCCGGAATCGATCCTTCAGATCTACAAATCAACAATTCGCCCTTGCATGGAGTATTGCTGCCATATATGGTCTGGAGCCCCTTCTGTCTGCCTCGGGGTTCTTGATAAACTCTAGAGGCGGATATGCAATATAATTGGCCCTGATCTGGCATCTCGTCTACAATCACCTTCTCACAGACGCGCCGTCGCCTCTTTCTGTCTGTTTTACAAATACTTTCATGGTAATTGCTCCGAGGAGCTGCATTCGCTGGTTCCCAGACTTCATGAGTTCAAGCGCCCTACGAGTCTGGCATCCCACTCTCACCCCTTCACTGTCGAAACTACGAAATGTAGCCGTCTCTTCTACTCCAGTAGCTTCATGTCTCGCACCTCTCGCCTGTGGAACTCCTTTTCCCTATTCCAGTTTCCCTGAGAGCTATAATCTCCAGCTATTCAAATGTAATGTCAATCGACATCTCCAGTTGTCTTGATCTATCCACTATCCTTCTCCTCATCCTTTCCTCTATCACTCCTATCTGATCTTGCTCCAAATTTTCTGTAACCCCTTGGAGACCGTATATGCGAGGTAGCTTGCCGTAACGTTGTGACAACTTATGGGAAGTGGTCCTTGTTCTTGATTCGGATCTGCAACAGTTTTCGTTCTGTTCTTTGATTGTTGGATCTTTCTTTACTTTAGTGTAGCTACCATTTCTAATGAGATCTTCCAGTTTTCCTGTATATTCAGATTTGTCCATCACTACAGTCGCGTTGCCTTTGTCAGCTGGTAGTATGATGATGTTTTCATTCCTCTGAAGGGTTCTGATTGCCAGCCTCTCCAGTTTTTGAGATATTTGATTTGGATGGCTTGGTTTTCTCCGGTATCTGTCTCACTTTACATCTTAGCACATCTGTTCAAGCGTGAGGGGTGTTCAAGTCTATTTCCTCGGTTCAAGCAATAATGTCCAAGTATGGTATCTACCTGATAGCTGTGGCGAAGTTGAGACCCTTGTTCAGTACTGATTCTTCAGAGGTACTCAGATGATGTTGAGTGATGTTGATTACAGTCTTCACTGCGGGATTGGAATTGGGATTGGGTGATATACCTTGTGCGTCACCTTCTGACCTTTCAATCTTTTTAATTTTTCTAATTGGCGGGCCTTGACTGAATCGAATTCGTGCTTGAAGAATTTATCTAAGTCATGCTGGATCGTCTTTCGATCTTCTTCATTGGCAATTCTGTTGAAGGAGGTCTCAAACCTCTAAGAGATATCAGATTGGAATTTTTGTTTTATCCAACGGTTGTAATGGATTCTTTCTCAGACAAGGGCGCGTCCCGCTTCTTTTTTTTTTTTTTTTTTTTTTCTTTCTGCAACTAGACGGGATCTCCTTGAATTAACGAGAAGTCTTGGTGCAAAGCCTGAAGGGATGAGTGGTAAGTCTCTGCATCGGTGTAGGAATGTTAGATAGTTCGATATTCGTGCCAACTTCTGGTGGGACTTTTCTAATTGTATCCATATTTTTGGTATATCGGGTTCATACCGATCCTCCAGTATCTGTCTATATTTCTTAAATGAGTTATTGTAATCATTTACACTATATTGTCCGGACTATTGTTCTCATCTTCGTTGCCATATTAACAATATATATATATATATATATATATATGTGTGTGTGTGTGTGTGTGTGTGTGTGTGTGTGTGTGTGTGTGGCCTGACGATTGCGTTTAAGCATGAAACAGACTGTCACCCCTGACTGTTGACTTCAATGTTCATATATATATATATATATATATATATATATATATATATATATATATATATATATATATATATGTATGTATGTATGTATGTATGTATGTAATAGGAAAATCAATGTTAAAATGGAAAAGATTTTTTCGTGTTACGCGTTTCGTCCTCAGCTAATGTGATGTTTACGTTAATGTAAATAGACATGTGCATGAAGAAGAGGGGAAACTGAAAATTTAATCTTTTGAATTTTTTTTTTTAATTGTCTTTACATACATAGTTGAGTCAATTTCACTGAGTTTCTTTTTTAAACACATATTGAAAAAATAATTTAAAATATTAAAAACTCAGTGTCCTCTCTCTTTCATATGTAGTCACATCAATATAAACATAGCTTTAGTCTGATGAAGTCCTATAGGATGAAACTTGTCACACGAAAGTTGTTTCCACGTTGTCATTGATTTTTCTAAGATTGCTCTAATATTTACACTATTTATATTCGTACTAATGTCCTCATCTTTGTTGTTGTTATCACAACGTTTCGACTATTGTACCCGCCTGTATATCGATCTCGGTAACCTACAGAGAATTACCAAGACCAATATACACATGAGGAAGGCCGAAACGTTGTTATACCAACAATAAAAATAAAGACAATAGTTCGAATATAAATAGTGTAAATAATGATAACTACGCATCTCACAAATTCAGACAGAAATTGTTCAGGTATATAAATTTTTATATATCATTTTCTATCACAGATAGATAGATAGATAGATAGATAGATAGAGAGAGAGAGAGAGAGAGAGAGAGAGAGATAGATAGATAGATAGATAGATAGATAGATATGAACAGACTGAGATAGATAGATTGCTTACAATTTTCTATATTCATGGCAAAATGGAGAGAGAGAGAGAGAGAGAGTTTGTGTGTGTTTTTAGATGTAGGCAGTGTGGACATAGAACTCAATGCTCCATGATGACTGTCATTTTGATTTTTTTTTCATTGTCTCTATAACTTTGTCGTTGCTCATATGTTCGGTTAATTGTATTTTCAGTATTTTTCTGTAGAACCATAATTCAGTTTCTTCAAGTCTCTTCTTTATATGTGTGGATATTGTCTAGCATTCCCTGTTATATAGACGGACTGATATTATGTAGCAGTTCAGTTCTCTTTTCTTTGTTTTTCCTGTCTAATAATTAAGGATTTTGTATTTAATGAATAGGGAACAAATTATTTTTCAATAAGTTATTGAATTGCCATGAAAACGAAATTGGCTAAAATGTTCTTTCAGTTATGATAAAAGACAACAAAAATATTTTATGTTCTTTCATGTCACCAGTAATTTTCAATTTATTCTGGATAGCTTGGAAATATTTATATGCGTGTTTCATTATTTACTTCCAGTTCAGTAGTCGTTTTCTAAGAAAAAGTATTTACATTCTAAGTGCAGCACAAACATGTTTGCAATATATCGGTGCGATTTTGTCATATCTACGTCAAATAATTTTTTATTCTCTTTTTAGTTTTTGAAAGCCGATATCTGGCAAATATTTTCAGTCAAACTAATATTTTCTTTATATAACCATTTATTTATGTTTCATTTTTATAGAATATAACGAAAAATGGAGAAATAATTCTAGCAATCAAGTTATTTAAATATTTAGAAATAGATTTCGTATATAGTGATACATGAACTAAAAATTATAGTGTAAATGAAATATGAAATGTATGTTAGAATTTAAAAAGTACTGAAAACTGTATAATTTCATAAATAAGTTTGATGAATCAGTGTCAATTTACACCAATTGACATCATTGAATTCTGACAAATTTTCATGGAAGGAAGTATTGAAAAAGGGGAGTATTGAAACAATACCCCCCAAAATGAAAATTCTCTGAACATTGATGGCTGGACATTGAAAATTGAAAGAATATAATAAAAAGATAAACAGACTTAAATTTTTAAAAAAATTTATATACATTATAATTCAAAAGTTTGAAGCAATCACCCCACCCAGAATTAGCATGATTGAACTTGAAAGAAGAGTGAAAAAAAATTGAAAAAGAGCTCTTAGAATCATTGAAAAAAGAATGGAATCAATTATCAAACTTATACTTTGAGAAACTTTTGCAACGAATGCCAAAAATGTGTGCTGTAATAAATAAGGCTAAAGGCGAATATTTTGACGAGAGCAAAATTTAATCATAAATTTTTATTTTTGTCATAATAAAATTTCTAATAAAAATTTGTCTTACTTTTTTTTTTAACCATGTATAATAATTTTCTCTTATTTAAAGTACAAAACAGCTACTTTTGGGGCCAATTTAAAAAATTACCAGAGGTGTCCTCAAAGTTTTGAACTGTAGTGTATACACAGATGCCTATCAGAAGGAGGGGATCTTAATAATTCGGGGGTTTCAGAATTTTCCTCAGCATGTAATAAATGGAGTTTTAATAAAATGGTCGTCATAAAATCATTTAAAAAGCCAAAGTTTTAGAAATTAAAGAAAAGTGATTTTGAACATTAAGATAATCAAAAACTGGAACGTAGTAATGGTTTTAATAAACTCGGTGTAGGACGTATTCTTCACTAACTTATTATTGCTTTCATTTTTTCATTTTTATTACACTTAAAATAAGTTCGATGCAAGGGAGGCAACACCTAAAATATTATAGAGTAATCTCCCTTCCCCTTTTCTAAATTGAACTTCACTGTTTCAGATTTTTTTTTATCTGGACAAATGAACGCTGTCAATTTTTGCTGAGTCTAGATACGTTTTCAAATGTTTCTTTTTTCTGCTCTAGTCTGGTTTATTTTTGTTTGTTTCGTCTTGCTTTTTCTTATTACATCTATCTATCTATCTATCTATCTATCTATCTATCTATCTGTGAAAATATATAGAAAATAGGAAAGAACTGGTTAGGTAAATAATCCAAAGTTCTTTAGTATTTTTGTTATTATTTTTTAAAAATAGTGCTCGATACAAAAGTAGAGCATAAATATAATTATTTATTTAAAAATATGATTCCAACACGCTACATAAGAGGTCTGATGTTTCAAAACAAGAGCCTAAAACTTCAATATAATTATTTGAATTAAATTGAATTAAGCTCTGTTCCATCTTCAAGCGAAATTTTTTTTGGAATAACTTATTTCTGAAATTTACGTGTTTTAATAGCATATTCATAATTGAAATCAAAATTTCCATGGTAACAGCCAGGGTGATTGTTTAAATAGGGAGGTGTGTTGGGTGTTAATAATATGTATCAGTATAGAGTTACATTCATAGATGTCAAGCCAGGGTAAGGTAGAGGTGTCTAAATTTAAAACGGAAGATGTTTTCGCCCAGTCTGGTTTACGTCTATGGAAATTTATTTATTTTTTTATTTTATTTCTTTATGAAAGGGTTTTGTGTATATAAAAACTGCCGTAACATTCAAAGCAAAAATTTGATGATGTCGGCAAAAAACCGTTAACTCGTGTCTATTGTTTAATAGATTTTTATTATTTAGAAACTGCACATTATTAAGTCTCTAAATAATAAAAATCTATTAAACAATAGACATGAGTTAACGGCTTTTTGCCGACATCATCAAATTTTTGCTTTGAATAATTAGCTTAAAAACAAGCATAGAATAATATAATTTTTATAATCCATAGCCCTAATAAATAGTTTGAATACCCTACAAAAATAAATAAGCCTTTATAAAGTCGTCAAAAAAACAAATGTTACGGCAGTTTTTATATACACAAAACCCTTTCATAAAGAAATAAAATAAAAAATAAATAAATCTCCGTAGACGTAAACCAGACTGGGCGAAAACATCTTCCGTTTTAAATTTAGACACCCCTACCTTACCCTGACTTGACATCTATGAATGTAATTCTATACTGATACATATTATTAACACTCAACACACCTCCCTATTTAAACAATCGCCCTGGCTGTTACCATGGAAATTTTGATTTCAATTATGAATATGTTATTAAAACACGTAAATTTCAGAAATAAGTTATTCCAAAAAAATTTCGCTTGAAGATGGAACAGAGCTTACTTTAATTCAATTTAATTCAAATAATTATATTGAAGTTTTAGGCTCTTGTTTTCAAACATGAGACCTCTTATGTAGCGTGTTGGAATCATATTTTTAAATAAATAAATATATATATATATATATATATATATATATATATATATATAATTGGAAACAATTTGTTTGTTTGTTCTCCATATCTGACTTCATGTAGAGACATCAAATTTGGTATGTGTACTTATTTGACTAAAAGGGACGGTTTATGATATATGTGGTGAAAGATAGGGGTATTATCTAAAATCAGGATTCAAGGTGTGTTATGTGAAGCAGTTACTTAAATTCAGTGATGAAAATTTGATGATGCAAAAAAAGAAGAGAGAACAGGTTTCTAATTTCATAGACAAATAAATTGGGATCTGAAAAAAATGAATCTATTCCTAAAACAAAAGTGAATCACATTCCTGAATCAACCTCTTTTCTGTTATTAGGAAATATTTTTCTTTGTAATAGATACCGTTTATAACCGTTTGGTGTAAAATTATAATTTTTCTTTTATTATTAATATCTAGACAAGAAAATTTTTCTGTGTTTTGTTTATTATTGGATATGCAGGTAGTGTAACAGATATTGGTAGAGAAAGAGAAATTGGTGAACTAATTTCAAAATCTAGGCTAGTGTTGTGCTTACTTATACATTGATGCCTTTGGGAAAGGCATGAATCCATCTTGTTTTTTTATATGTTGAAAAAAAGATAAAGGCATTCTTCCTTCTACCACTATAACAGGCTGGTTGATTTAGACTTAATATTTTTTTAATTATTTCACTGCAGGCAAGTCAATAATGACACTAAAACACAAGGGATTACTTAAGATGAAAGAAATCAAGAAGAATTTAGTGAAGAGAAAGGACAATAAAAGAAAAGATTTCAGGAAAATAGAAGTTACATTTAAATTTTTGAAGTTTGTAGGTAGACTGAAGTAAGAATCCAGAAGATAGTTTCACAACTGAGAAGTGCTAGATAAGAAACTATTATAATTGAATTTCTGATTACATTTAGTTAGTTAAACAATAAAATATTGAGACCTAGTTGCCAATCTAGCAGTACACTTAAATTCATGCAGTCGAGGCACCAATTGCCATGAAAATATTTATGGAAAAGACAGAGGGAAGATATGTCACAGCAATGAAAAAGTGACTGAAGTCAAGATGGCAGATCAGGACTGATTGCATTACAGAGCCTTCTTTGGGTTTGTGAAGTAACCAGTTTAAGAGAACACTGAATTCAAAACTATGGAGAAGAAAATGGTAAACCACTTCACTAACTTTTCAAAGAATGCATAGAAACTGAAGGAAATGGCATTAACAAGAAATATTATTGTTAATCGCTTACTGTGTTTTTTCCTTGTTTTTTTTTTAATTGGTATCATCCAATGCAAGGCAGTAAAGCCATTAAGATACAAGGAACTTATAGGGTGTGGAAGAATTAGGAACAGAAATATTAATAATGAGTGGGAAGTGGAAAGAGTACTGAGGAGGACAGTAGATAGTGATTGACATTACATTTAAATTTTTGCAGATTAAAGTTGTTTGGGAAGCATGGAGCCAGAAGGGAGTTCCATGAGTGAGAAATGCAAGAAAAGCAACTGTTAGCATAGAATTTGCAGTTACATCTAGCCAGCTCAACTGTAAATTGATGAAATCTCGATGCCAGTCTAGTACTGCACTTAAATTAAAAAAATCTAGGTACCATAGTGAAACACTCATCTGAACAATTACCATGAAAGTATTCACAGAAAAGACACACAAAGGCAAGTTTATTGCTGGTTCTTCTTTGGATTTTATCAAGGAGCTCAAAGTAAATAACAGGAGCACTGAACCATATATGGTGGCAATAGTCTAAGCATGTATGAATGGTAGACTTATAGATATGGAACATTAGATGATGAAATCATGCATCGGATTGCTAAGGCTACTAGTGCTTTCAGAAAACTTCGCCATCACTTGTGGAATGAGCGGGGTATTCGACTGGATACAAAAATTCGGGTTTACAGAGTTGTTGTACTTGCCATCCTTTTGTATGGCTCAATTAGGGACTCTATACAGTTACCATATACGCGAGCTAGATGTTTTCCATAAAAGCTGTCTGCATGCAATCTGTGGAGTGAAGCTTCAAGATAGGACATCTAACGTAGACCTGTTTAACAGGTGTAATATTGGAGGAATCGAGACTTTTATCATACAGTCTCAGTTACGCTGGACTGGTCATGTCTTGAGAATGCCTGATGACAGGATACCCAAGATCCTAATGTACAGCCAGTTAGATCAGGGCTACAGGAATGTAGGACACCCATGGCTAAGATACAAAGACAAGCTGAAAAGCAACTTGTCAGCAGTCAATATACCACATATAACCTTGAGCACTTAGCCTTGGAGTGGGTAGAATGGAGATCAACATGTTTTAGTGGACTCAGAAATTTTCAATCTGCTTGTCTGAATCATCTTCAAGAAGCGAGAGCAAGATCTAAAAGGTCAGCCAATCTAACAGTGATCTCATCTCACAATCCTCACACTTGCTCCAGATGTGGCCTCCTTTGTAAATCACTAGCAGGTCTTAAATGCCAATTAAGATTATCACACAAACTTTCATAACTGAATCGATAAGCTGTCAGATTCTTATATATCAAACCAACAGGAGAGTCCATTATTTATATATATATATATATATATATATATATATATATATATATATGCTGGTCTGATTCATCTCTGACAATTAACCTTTTATGTATTATATATATTTGTGTGTGTGTGTGTGTGTGTGTGTGTGTGTGTGTGTGTGTGTGTGTGTGTGTGTGTGTGTGTGTGTGTGTGTGTGTGTGCACCATGAAATTACTTAAGTATTTATAGAAAAGAGAAGCTACATTATGACAGTGGGAAAGTGACTGAAGCCAAGATGTCAGGTCAGGATGAATAACATTTCAGATTTTTCTTTGGATTTTATCAAGAATCTCTAAATATATAACCAGATTAGACGTCGCTGCAAAATTCAAAGCAAAGATGAATGGCAGATTTAGAAATATGTAAGATAGAATAATTGTCTTGCACAACAAAGTGAACCAACTTTCTTAACCGCTGACCTTGTAATGGATTCAATATAGACTTTTCACTTCATGTCAGTTGAAAACTTTAGCCTGAGAAAGTGCAACAAATCACTTTCCTGGAGGTTATGAATTAACCTTTATGACAGGTATGTGTATAATGGAACATCATAGTAGATAAAGAGTTGAGTACCAAGTTATGTTTACACTTTTCCACTGTTTTTTGCTTTCTTGGGATGTATACTGACCGTTGGTAGCAGATACTAGACAACAGGTGAAATTATCTGGTTATACTAAAGACTTGTCACTTCTTCAAATGGTACTTGTTTTTCCAATTCTTTGTTTTATTTTTACATTTAACTTTGTCAAAATGTAAAGTTAAATGAATGGAAAAAGAAAAAATAAGATTAACAGACACACAAGGATTGATAAAAAGGTAAAACCATAGCAAGATGATTAATGAGTTGACAGTTGACAAATGTACTGATGACGGAATTAAGTGGACAAATAAAAGGACAGACAGGAACAAGAAGCAAAATTAAGACAGAGACTAGAAAAATAAAATAAATATGCCTGACAACACTTTAACATTATTAAATGAATGATATGCATATAAACATGCCCATGGTTTCTGCTATTATTTCTAAACTAGATCCTCACAAAGCCTGTGGACTTGATGTTATCCCTACAATAGTCCTTAAGAAATATGCTCCTGAAATGTCTCCTGTTCTGTCTAAACTCTACAATAAATGCCTTGATGCTCCTTGCTTCCCTGCTTGGCGGAAATCCTTTTCTGTAGTTCCAGTCTTTAAGAAGTCAAGCAAATCATCTGATCCTTCTAACTATTGGCATATTAGCCTTCTACCACTTTTTAGCAATGTACTAAATGCTCTAATTAACTCTGAATTGGTTAAGCATCACACATCACAGGGTCTTCTTTCAGATAAGCAATATGGCTTTCATTTCTCTAGGTCAACTGCTGATGTATTAATTTATTATTGTTAAAGAGTCTATCAAGCTCTAGATAAGAATTTTGAAGCTCAGGCTGTTGCTTTGGATATCTTGAAGGCATTTGACAGGGCTTGGCATATGGTCTTCTTCACAAGATTATGGTATTTCTGAATTAATTTTTAAACTGATTCAGTCTTTCTTTTTCATCAAATTGTGAAATGAAAGTTATCTTAAATGGCCACTCTTCTAGATCTTTTTGCATAAATGCAGATGTTATCCAAGGCTCTATCCTTGGATATATGTTATTTCTAATTTTCATAAATGACCTTCCTGATATCATCAGTTCTCAACTCAGTGTCTATGCTGATGACACAATAATTTGCTTTTGTCTTAATAGTAAGCCAGATCAGTTCAATAAGGTCAAATTGGCAGCTGATGTAAAAAATGACCTACAATCGGTTGTTAAATAGATCAAGGAATGTCTTGTTAAATTTAATGTCTCAAAAAATGAAACTGTTCTTGTCTAATCCTCTGAGAGGACCCTTTTTATCTTCCCTCGGCATGTCTGGTGCTAATCTCCAGGAGAGTGACTCATTGTGCCTTTTTGGACTAATGTTTTCAGTTGACATGCAGTAGAAAGAGTGTATTGAATCAATTGATAAGTTGGAAGCTAAGAAAGTTGGTTCACTATGTTGTGTTAGACTATTTATCTTGCCGGAATCTATCTTATATGTTTCTAAATCTACCATTCATCCCTGCTTTGAATATTGCTGTGAGATCTGGTCTGGTGCTTCAGCTATATATTTAGAGATTCTTGATGAAATCCAAAGAAGAATCTGCAATGTTATTGATCCTGGCCTAACGTCTTGCAGCAGTCACTTTCCTACTGTCTTAATGTAGCTTCCCTGTGCCTTTTCTATAAATACTTTCATGGTAATTTCATGGCGCACACACACACACACACATACACATACATACATACATAAATACATGCATACATATATACATACATATTTATATATATATATATATATATATATATGTATATATATATATATGAATTTAAACTGTATTATAGCAAACACTTGTTATTTGAAATAAACACGACATATTTATTTATTTATTTATTTATTTATTAAACAGTTTGTATTACATCTATAAGCCTGTACTTTTGAGAAATCTAAGTTATGAAAATGTATCCTCTGGCAGGGATCAAACTTGTACCCAGCTTTGTAGAGAAAACTTACAGTAGTCTGTTTCAAATAAGAAGTGTCCACAATAATAACATTTAAAGTAATAAATGTATTTTTGCTCAAAGCTAAAATGTGGTTTAACCTTACTTACAAAAGCAATGTTTGTAATGCTAACTAGAATAACAGAATGATTATGTCAAGAAAAAATGATAGAAGAAAATCCATAATCAAAAATTTAATTCCAAAATTGAAATACACACAAATTTAATAGAAAGTGGATTACTTGGATATTACACTCAGTCTAAAAAATGGGACCATAGCCCCATTTAAAAAAAACTAACCATTACATTATTTATATTAACACTGCATCTAGTTTAGTTTTTCCTTCTGCTTGTGCTGTTAGGTGTCATGGGAAGACACAGTCTGTCAGCAGTAGAGCAAGTAGTTTGGAGGAGAGATATCTCGTGGGCTCTGAGAGTGTTTGCCAATAAGTTGCTATAGCATCTTCTTGGTCTGCGTTTTGCTCTCCAACCAGAGTACCTGAGGGTGTATGCTTGTAGGGCTGGTTGCTTGATAGGCAACCCCTTGTTCTTATTGTTGGAGGTGAAAACAGGTAATGCTGGCCAACAGGGCACTGGTGAAGCTGCGACTGGCTTAGCAGGTTAACAGCAGATAAAAATTGCTCAGAGAAACAAAAAGAACATTGCATCTAATCATTCTAAACTTTATCTTAAACAAATACCTAATACTATAGAAACATAACTATCTGTAAACTCTTTTAATGTGGAAATATGTAACAATAATAAAAAAAAGATATGAACAATTAAAAGAAATAGTGGTCACAATGTTAACCTTACTTACAGAGGTAATGGCAATATGTCTACAAAAAAATAGTAGAAAAATAATTTGGTTTACACAGCCAAACAATATGGTATTAAAGACCAATGTAGGTAAAATGTTCTTCATGAGTGGAGAAAAAATTAAAAAAAAAAACTTCCACTAAACAAAATTTTCAGCAAGAATACAATTAAAATCTGCAACAGCTGTAATGTAAACTTCTTTAATAGCATTAACAATTATGATAAAACAGTTATGATTAAAAAAATTAAAAAATAATAATAATAACTAATAATAAAACAATAAGACCCCATTTATAACTGTAGCTATAAGCACAATTGCCTTTTGAATAACAATGTCAGGCTAAATGCTTGGTCCACAAAGTCACTGTGAAATTCCAAGGTTACAGTGATAACATATTTATAAGGCTGGCAGAGTGGAATTTCAAGCAAAATTTATTATAATCACAATATGTCTTTTAACTAAGAAAAATATAAACACAGTCAAGCCTTGTCAAAATACAATTGGAATATGAAGGAAAAATATGAAATGAAACCCTATTTTAAAGTAGATGTTAAAATGTACCAATACTTATAATCCTGGTACTAATTTCTGTAAGTTGTGCACAAAAGTGAAATTTGCAGTTGCAACATACCCAATGAACTGAATAGTAGTAAAGCAATTTCGTATTTATGTAAACAAGTAAGGAAATATTTGCTATATGACTAAGAAAGGGTATGCAAAATGAACACTATTATTTAACTAGGCATAGTGAAGCACTGAAAAAGAACCTGATGATCCTATTTGGTGAAACCAGGGTCACTAACAGGTGCTTCTAAATTCAAAATTAAATTACATTCATGTATGTATTCATATTTAAGGTATATTTACTTCAGGCAACAAGAATTCATTGAAGAAAGTTTTATAAATTTAACTGACAAGGTATGTCTGATTAATATTTATGGATTTTTTCCAATTTCTAAATAAAATGTTATACATTGGAATCAAAATTGTAGATAGACTGCCTGAAGTCCATATTTGCTCAATTTTGTTCAAGCAATTTTGACCATCTCAGTCATTATCAAAAGCCTGGTGTTGTCAGTGATTCTGTGGTCTTCATGCTGGCATTTTTACAGAGCTGGAGTCTTGATTAGTCCAAAATTATATTGTATGCAGGAGTGCACAGATACTCTGATTGTAGGCAGTAGTACACAAATACAGCAATACAATGCAAGAAGGCACAGATACTCTGAGCTAATGCAGAAGTGCATAGATACTCTGACATTAGGCAAAACTGCACAATTACTCTGATCCTAAACAGGCGGGCATAAATATTCCTCTCCTATGCAAACATGCCTCAGATACTCCAATCTAATGTAAGAGTACACAGATACTATGAGCTCATGCAAGAGTGCATAAATACTGATTGTATGCAGGAATTCACAGATACTCTGGTCCAATGTAGGTATGCACAGATTCCTATGATCCTTGATAGGAGTACACACATACTCCAATCCTAGGCAGGAGTTTTCAGATACTCTGATCCAATGCTAGAGTGTATTGTCTATTCTATTTCAGATGTGTGGGTAAGGAGCAACATGAGTTCATGTTGAATAGGAATAATTAATGTGCTTTATTTTCAAAGTCTATATATGTTGGTTCCCTAACCGAAAGTACCCTCCCTCCCTTCCTCATCAAGAGTCCCTTTATCCTTTGTGTCTGCTCAGGGTTATTCCCCTTAGACTGCTGTGCCAAGGTAACACATCTCCCTTTTTCTCTTTTTTTAGTGGGGGCATTAATTGTATCTACAAGTCCAGTCTTTTGGATTCAATCACCAGTCTTTCAGATCTTGTCCTGATAGTGTACTCTGGACTAAGTGTTCTTTGGTTCAATGATGAAGATGGTGTGTATGTCTGTGTGGGCACCTCTATGCTTGTTGTCCTATCGATACACTCTGATTTATCCATCAGAATCAAATGGCACCTATTTCATTTTATAGACTCATTAGGCCCTTTGACTATATACAGTCATGGTGCTGTTTTGTTTGATACAATACCAGTGACTTTGGTGTCAGTCTGTAGTGGACCCCTCGAGCGTCCCCGTATCACAAAAGGGTGAATGAGGTCACGAGAGGCCTGCTAACATTTTCAAAGACGTTAAATCTGACAAGGTGAAACAACTTAGACGACAGAACGAGGATATATAAGATATAAGCTAATTTATTCTAGAAAAGTAATAAAGAAATAGAGGTGGTTGGAACGGTAGAGGTGCAGATGTTCTGGTGCAGGCTTTGATGGTCGAGGTTGGTTGTTACAGGTGTCATTACAGGTGATCACTGCTGGTCATGCAGATGGTCGCTGCTGGTCATTGCAGATGATCGATGTAGTTGAAGTTGATGTCGGTCGTTGCAGATGATCGCTGCTGGTCATTGTAGTTTGAGGTTGATGTTGGTCGTTGCTGGGATGCCAACTTGACATGTTGGGAAGGAAACAGGAACTGGTGTTGCGATGATGTTCGGGCATGTCAAAGGTCCAGTGCAGGCATTGCGTGTCTGACGGTTGAGTCCAATATTAGTAACCTCCCATAATAATTACTAACATAGTGTACAGGAAAGGTTATGGATGACGTGCAGGCAGCTAGTAGGGATGGAATGGCGAGCATCGAACAGGGCCAAGGAGCCAGGAGTAGTAGGTGAAGGAGAGAGAGAAAGGAAAGCTTCCAACTATCGTCAAGTTGGCAGACAAAAAAAAAATGGGAGCGTAACTTAATACGCAGCTCGGGTCGACGTCCTGGCCACGAAGGCCAGGAGCCTGCGTATCTGACCGTTTCAGTTGCCAACCGTAAATTTAGCGAGAAGTCACTGTCTTGTGGTAAGGGAGACTAGCAAGAGAATTGGTAAGCTATCACAGTAAAGTCTCTATAAAAAATAAGTTGAGATTAGCTAAAAGGAAACTAAGGCCTAAAAATGTTTAGAAGTATATTACAACTAAGTTTGTAATATAATTAAACTGAAAAGGTAACTTACTAGTCTCTACCTCGGGTTAACAGCATGTAGGGAGAACAACCAAAAGGTCAAGGTCAAAATGACCTGTTTCTCTTCCGGTTTAAGGAGCCCAGGAAGAGGTAACTCTGACAAATCACCTACACTTGTTTCCCTGGTAAGATGCTGCTGAGATCAGATGCTTGATGACACTGGTTGTAGTTAATCTGATCAGCACTCTTCCTCTGTTTTTCCTTTGATCTAACAGAAGCACCCTCTGGTAGTGCTGGGTCCAGTTGCAATGGATGAGTTGGTACCCCATAAGCAACTGAGCTGGGCTAAATCCATTCTAAATCCATTCTAAATTCTTTTTTATTAGCAAAGCAAAGTATGGTTTTTTGGTTGTCTGGATTGTGTTCACTTTTGCATTAATGTTCTTGGGAAGGACATGAATCTATCTTTTCTTTCTCAAACTATAGGTTAAATAATTGTTTTCTTCAGAAGTAAGTTGCATTTCTTCTTCTTCTATGTGCTATGTCCCTTCAGAACATGGGTGATCATGGCTCTCCACAATTTCCTATCCTTTATAACTCTTAATAAATTTTGTCTTTTTGTCATCTCTCCTAAAACTTATTCTACTATCCATTCACTCAAGCTCACTAGGTAGGTTATGCATTGTCTTCCTCCATCTCTCTTGACTTCAATCTGTTTTGTGAGTAACTTTTCACTATCTTTCCTAATCCCTGTTCTGCCAGCCATTTACCCAAGCTTTTTAGCTCAGCAATGCACTGTTTTCATCCTTCTCTCTTGACTTCAATCTGTCCTGCAAGTATCAAATTTTCCAAGCCCCCTTTCCTCATTATGTGTCTCAGAAATTGTAACTATCTCTTCCTGATGTTAAGTATAAGCATCCTCTTTGTTTTCATTTTCTCCAAAACTTCATTGTTGCTCACATGTTCAGCCCATAGTATTCTCACCATCCTTCTGTAGAATCACATTTCTGTTGCTTCATGTCGCTTCTTCATCTATGAGAAGGTTGTTCAGCATATGGGAGGACTGATATTATGTCACAGATCAGTACTCTTTTTCTTTGTTTCTAATGAAATGTTTCTTTGCTTAGCTTTTGGAAGGCATCTTTCGCTATCCCACTATGCCTTCAGATTTCAGTGTCACACTTTCTGTCCCCTGTTAAAACACTTTCTAGATATTTAAATTATGTATTAGTAATTCTGAATTGTTGTTCAGTATATTTATTTTGTTTCTGTAGTTTGTCTCTTAATTTTTGTTGTTAGTCCTTTTATTACTTCACTTAATTCTATCACATTACATTTTTTTCTCTTTATCAATCCATGTGAGCCTGTTAATCATCATCTTGGGCTAATAGTCTAAAAAAAGGGAAAACACTGAATATCAAACCATGGAGAAGGCAACAGGAAACCACTCTACTATTCTTCCAAGGCATGCATGATAACTCAAAGATAATAAAGAAAAAAGGACTATGTGGAGAGCTATGATCACCTACATTCTATAGGGACATGAAATTTAAAGAAGATATAATGACATATTTTCTTTGGATGAAACAATACTGCAAAATGTGAGCAGATGAGCAAGCATGAACTTGTTCAGTTTTTGTAGGGCTGAGAACTTTTCACCACCCTCTTACGTACGGTTTTTAAAGCTTGAAAGGATGTTCAGAAACTGACCCCAAAGTAAGAACAAAAGAGATTCTCATAAACAGGTAATCTTTTCTTAAATCATTTGGGATATATTTTTTTGAAATAATCTCAAATAGAAAATATTAGAAAGTTAACAGAAATAATTGTTTTGTCATCCTTATCAAAATATACATGACCTAGTCATTTAAAGCATTGATTAAATCATATATGGTTCCCTGGCAGTTGTGAGTTCAATCTGTGGATCAGATAGTGCAGAAAAGTTGCACGTTCTAATTCAGTGTAAGGAAAAAGACAAGTAACATAAAAGTGAATAAGATTGGAGTGTATTGATACAAGTTATCTCCCCTAAGCATGGAAAATGAAATGAGAATAATCTATCTCCATGGATTCAATAAAGAGTTGTCTTTTTTTTTTAATCAGTTTACCTCAAGCAAAACGATAATGCCACTAAGACTCAAAGGGCTACTGGAAGTGAAAGAGAATGATAAGACCTTAGAAGGAACTGGAAACCCAATCCTAAACAGGAAATAAGAGTTAAACCTCTACACCTGTTCAAAGACCTGAGGGGAGTGTGA
>CAHIKZ030000329.1:1972500-2002500 GCA_903632075.3 Acanthosepion pharaonis
TGAATGGCTTTTCACTTGTCATGGAAACCAGTGCTCTCTCCATCAGTAGATTAGTGTCTTGATTGTGCCAAATAGCTCCATCACACACGTTGTCATACTGGCTTTCACAGATCACACACACACAAGGAAAGAATGTCTCAATATATCAACCATCAAACTCCATACAAAAAAAGTTTAGGTTTGTGTACAAATTGCATAAAAATAACCAAAACATCTGAAAAGACCGCTTGCATCATTTGTCCATCCCATTAGATTCTATTAAATTTAGTACACATGGAATGAAACAAAAATAAATCCTATTAGACACCATTTAGATAATACCTATTAATTTTTTTGTTTTGTTTTCATCATTCACGGCTAAGACCTGCCATGCCACTCACATTATAGTGAACACCTCTCATTCCCTTTGTATTCCTATTTGTAAGATGTAAGTTCTACTCATGCTGCTTCTTCCCACAAACTGCTGCTTTGTGGAATTGATTTTTTAGAGGATGCTTCCCCAATCGTTACAATTTTAACCTGTTCAAGTCTAGGATTAACCTTTATCTTTCCCATATATCTCCATAAACTGTGCCTCTTATTCTTTAACCCTTTGCCTTTCACACATTGTACAGGGTGAACATCATTGTAAAATCAAATCTAAAAAGATATTTTTTTTTTTTTTGCAACATTAATATTTATATATTCTCTGACCATTAAAGCAAACAGCATAAATCAGTAATGGTGTTATGTCTTCATTGCATTGAATGAAAATAACACAATCAAGAAATAGAATGTCGCTTGGAGTCGACACAGTATTGCTGAAATCAGTAGTAAGTGGATATACTAGATCTCTACCTCTCTACTTTTTCTTTCCTTCTGCTGACAATTCTTGGCATCAGACTATATGTATTTCGTCTCTACAACAAATTTTCATCTCGACAACAAAGCTTCTAGTTCATTCACATCACTCTCATAGGCCAAATCTAAAATATGGGATTTTTTCCCATTTTGTCATTTACACATTTCAAATGCTTGAGTCTACCCCTGGTAATTTTTTAAATTGGCCCAAAAAGTAGTTTTGTACTTTAAATAGAGAAAATTATTATACATGGTTAAAAAAAGTGAGACATGATTTTTTTTTTTTTATTACGATAAAAAGAAGAAAGCATTTTATGATTAAATTTTGCTCTCAACAACATATCTTCCTTTATTCTTGACTAGCAGTAGAGCCCGGCGTTGCCCGGGGATGTAACAGTAATAGATAGATCAAGTATTGACCATCATAAAGACTGAAAAATAAAATTGACAAAGATTATTGTTTAAGGTTGACAGACACGCATGTCTTAATTAGTTTATTTTTTGTTTTTTTTTACGAATTGGTCAAACCCAAATTCAAACAAAAACATTGTTTTCAATCGTTATGAGTCTACCGATTGAATAGAATTTTATTATAAACAATTGTCTTGTAAATGGAATTTTTAAAGCATGCTGAATGTAAAAATAAAGAAAAAAGTGTGCAAGACAATAAGAAACACTACCTGCCAAAAAAAAGTGAAGTTTTGTTGAAGTCGGTTGAAAAATGTAGGAAATCTGATCCCATATATAAATGAACGAACAAACACACACACACAATCTGGGTTTTATAAGTATAACTCGATATGTGTTGTCCCCCTTTCATTCTCGCGATGCCTCCTAAACGTGTTTTCAAATTGATTTTGTGCAAAAATAATTGTTTTTCCAATTTTTGGCACTGTCAGAACCACCGCAAGGTAATTTTACATAGTCCTATGAAGTTTTGTTGAAATCAGTTGAAAAATGTAGGAAATCCGATCCAATATATAAATGTACAGACACACACACAACCTGGGTTTTATAATAAGCATGATTACTGCAGCACAAATGTTTAGCATTTGTTGTAAAAGTTTCTCAAAGCATAAGTTTGATAATTGATTCCATTCTCAATAACTCTAAAAGCTCTTTTTTCATTATTTTTCTCACTCTTCTGTGAAAGTTCATCCCATGCTAATTCTGGGGTAGCTTCAAACTTTTAAACTGTAGTGTCCAGTCGAATCCATTACATTCACTTATGTGCTAATAAGAAAAATTATGTATCCTCTTCTTCTCCTTCCAAATATAGGTAAATAGCAGGGCAGACCAGGTTCTATAGCCTTGGATGGCAACTGGTCTACCCGAAAGAAATGGCAACCTATTGCGAGAAAAAATCTGTCTCATAAGTCACGTCTCGAAAGATGATCTAAGCATGTATCATGCATGGCACATAACTGAACTGGTGGTAATTACAAAAATCAATCTGTTTCAACATTGAATGTTGAGGAACTAATGTACATTTATTTATTATAAATTTTAGCTGTTACTTTACATGAGGCACTGTTTTAATATTACCACCATCACTGTGTATTATTTTATAGAGATAAAGAAATGACAAAGTAGAAAACATTTTTATGTGGTATGTTTCATCCTTTAAGACTTCATTGGAATAAGTTTATGTTGATGTGACTACACATGCACGAAATGTGCTGAGAATTTTAAATTTAATTTTTTTTCAATGTTTTAGACATATAATGTAGATGATTTCATTTAGATTCTTTTTTGTTTCCATCAACTTTTTTCCACATTGTGATAATAGATCTACCAAAAAAGATGAAAGATTTTAAGAACCTGAACATAAATTTACTGTATAGCAATTTCCATACATTTTTATTTTAATAAATTACTTTCTCTTAATTAGAGTAGCATTTTTTAAATCAAAATTATAGTCACTCATTATGGTGAGCAATTAATGCATTTAATATGTTGTTTTGTAAAAGATCCCTAATTTCTTGAGGTTTCTCCAATTTATCCCTTATGGCAATTATTACAGGTAAGAGCATAAATTCTTCCTTTAAGTTTTAGCATATTATTTTAATTTTGTATTAAGTCTTTTATTGTTTTAGACATAGTTATGACAAATCTGATGTTGAGTTGAGATAAATTCTTATCAATTGTAGTTGTGATAGAGTTGGTAGTTAAAATAATATATTTTGATTTGATGGGTTTGTCAGGAATGATCACATTTCTATTTTGAAATATTTTATGAGCCTTTTGTTTCACATCAAATATGAAATAGTTAAGGTATTGGAGGAGCTTGAAAGTATTTTTGATGTATTTCTCTTCATGTAAATACTGAGGGCTGCAAATTCTGAGTGCTCTTAAACAAAATCCAATGATTATTCCAGATTTTATGATGAAAACAGAAATTTATGAGACCATTTTTATTAGTTGATTTTTGGTCAAGACTAAGTTTTAAGCTACAGTTAACGTGGTTTAACATATTTAGGAATGTTAAAGTATTGTTTGTTTCCATTTCATATGTAAATTCTATTGTATGTTCAACTTTGTTTAATTTATTTACAAAATCAGTATCACAGGTATATATAAATAGAGCATCATCAATATATCAGAAGTATGTTGATTATTTAGGTAAAATATTTTGGAAAGGTGCCATCTCATAGGTAATCCAAATTTTTGTTTATAAAAATTATCGTTAAATGTGATGTTGATTGATGAGATGACAGATTTTTATTATTTTAGTTATTGGTAGGGAGAAGTTTATCTTTAATTTAGTTAGATCTTTCTAAAAAAGAAAGCATCTAAGCATTTATTAATTGGGATGTTAGTGTAAAGGGATTTTATGTCTAGACTGGCTATGAGTTTGTCAGTCACATGTTTCCCTTAGTTTTTTCAACTAGGTTGCCTGAATTTTTTTTTTTTTATGTGAAGGGCTGATCAGGAGAAGGGTATAAACTTTTGTTATGGCTTTCAACAGTTTGTGGAGAGCACTGCCAATACCCGAAATAATGAGGTGCACTGGGATGCCAGTTTTGTGGGTTTTAGGGAGACCATAAAGTTTGTGCATTATAGGATGATATTCTATTGGTCAATACCATGATTTGTTTTCATTTATTTTTCATGTTCTGGTATATATTTCACACACACAGATGTGGAGTCATTGTTTTTATTTGCATTGCAACTATTCTGATGAGTATTTTTTCTTTAGTGCCTTGATTGCATACATTTAAGTGTGTCTCACCATTTTATTGTTGAACTAACTCGATGCAACTGTCTCTTCTAACAGCTTTTCTCACATGTGGAACTTTCTTTCAGTTTCATGCTTCCCTGCCACTTACAATCTTCAAAAATTTAAATGCAATGTCAATTGCCATCTTCTGTCTTCCCGAATACTGATCCTTTATTGTGCTTTCCTCACTAAAGCCTTCTCATTTTCTATAACACCCTGTATGCTAGTGGAATTATCTTGCTTGGGGTGAAATGATACATACACTAGAGTTCAAAAGTTTGAAGCCTCGCCCAGAATTAGTATGAGATGAACTTGACAAAAGAGTGAAACCATTCCATCCAAAAAAATGAAAAAGAGCTCTTAGAGTCATTAAAAAAAGAATGGAATCAATTATCAAACTTATAGTTTGAGAAATTTTTGCAATGAATGCCAAAAATTTGTGCTGAAGTAATCAAGGCTAAAGGAGGATATTTTGACAAGAGCAAAATTTAAACATAAAATTTATTTTTTTCTTTTTGTCATAATAAAATTTCTAATAAAAAAAATCATGTCTCACTTTTTTTTTTCTTTTTAGCCA
Organism: Acanthosepion pharaonis; assembly: GCA_903632075.3. Classification (NCBI taxonomy): domain Eukaryota; kingdom Metazoa; phylum Mollusca; class Cephalopoda; order Sepiida; family Sepiidae; genus Acanthosepion; species Acanthosepion pharaonis. The sequence continues at coordinate 1,977,138 of CAHIKZ030000329.1, forward strand.
TGTATAATAATTTTTTTCTTATTTAAAGTACAAAACAACTACTTTTTGATCCATTTTTAAAAAATTACCAGGGGTGACTTCAAACTTTGGAACTGTAGTATAATATATTTGAAATAACATATCTGTAAAACAACAAAATAGTTTTAATTGGATTATGACTGGAACAACAGCCATTTTCTTCATGAACTGTAGGTTAAAAAAAAAAAAAAAAAATGAGAGAGAGAGAATTAATCATCAGTTATTCATCTGCCAAACAAAGTGAATTTGAAACAAAACCTTAATTTTTTAAAATATAGTCAAACTCTCTTCAAGTATGGAAGAAATATTTATTTAAAAAAAATAATTAAAAAAGAAAAAAGATAAAGATAAAAAAATTAAATATCTGCAATGGTTACACGACCAAATCGATATTGTTGTGAATGCAGTTAAAAGATACAAAACAAGATTTTTCAATCAAAATGTTTTTTTTTTGATTATTTTTTTTTTTTCCAACCATAATTTTTTAAATTTAAAAACGACCAACAAAAATATTACAGGAAATAACTAAAAACCGTTGAAACCTGAATAATTATAAGGCCACGCTGACCACTGTCTCAACCTGACAGTGTTCTTTCAGATACCGATTCTGGTTCAATAATTCAAATTCAATCAAATCTTTGAGCAAGTACTGGATGGTTCAAGAAATTAAGGCCTGCAGTTTTGCACCCGACCAATTTATTTCTTATTTGGTAAAAAATAAATAAATAAAATTATTTGTCACTTTTTGAGAAAATAGCAACAATTTTGGTCAGTAACTTGGGATAGATTTTGCCAGGATTTGACCAATAAAGCCAGTACAAGACTTCCTACCACTGTGACCATATTTAAGAAAATCGCTATGCATAGATAATGTACAGTTCTGGTAACCTTATTGAGCATATGGTCCTTAAAAGAAAGAAACAGCCAAATGTCCACAATGGACATGAAGATATTATTGGGACAATCCCATTAAAAGTCTTGACTGTACAAGAATCTTAACCACAGCAACAATATATTTTATAGTAACAAAAAAGAAAAAAAAAAAAAGAAAGAGTAAATGACATACGTGCATGTAGGTTAATATATGAGAAAAGAAATAATTCCAGTCTGAAACTGGAGCATTTTTCATGAGGTACTGTACACTGTACCAACAAAAATTAATGGTATTTAGCATTGAAAAAACCCAAATTATATTCATTTTCACAAAATAAATTTTCCAGTTGCATTTGTCTATTAAAAAAGAAAAAAAAAAGAAAAAAAGGCAAACTTACACCTACATACCCGGGGGAAAAAAAAACGGTTTCAAAATGATAGTTTTTCCATCAACACTATTATTTTAAATATCTTCACTCCTCAGCAATGTTTGTTTTAAAAAGCAATGATTAAAATTGGAATAAAACAAACATGATGACACTGAATTTAAACATTTTTTTTGTTCTTGAGTATTGATAAAAACATTAAAAACTTTATTAAATTTACAAGAATTTTATATTTACAATATTCTTAAAACTAATATAATGCAATACTTATCATTTACCAGTTTATAAAGAAATAAATATGAAAACATTTTTTTTATTTATAAACATTTACTAAATTATTAAAATATGTGAACCCATAAATCCTTATTTACCATTTTATAAAATTTGAATCACTTGGCAATTAACCAATGTTTTGCCAACTATTCCAATAAACAATCTAATAAATAGTGTTTATTTTATTGTCAATTCTCAAGAACAAAGAAAATGTATAAATTCACTTTTATATTTATAAGGCTTTATTACAATTCTAATGATCACTTTTTAAAACAATCATTGCTGAGAAGTGAAAGTGTTTAAAATAGTAATAGTGTCAATGGAAATATAATCCTTTTGATACGTTTTTTTTTTTTTTTTTTTTTCCAGGCACAAAGGTTCAAGTTTGCCAAAAAAGAAAAAAAAAAAATTACATTCTCAAATATAATACAGATATACTTGTTGGAAATTGTGAATGTCATTTTTAATTTTTTAAAACATTTAACACGTACATGAATGTACACAAAGCGACTGTGTGAAAAGGTTTGGTTCCATACATATATATACCATCATCACAGTGAATGGCAAAAGTATTTTTTGTTACTTCTGCTTTATTTAAATTTGTTTTGCATCCAGTGTTTTTCTAAGTTATATAAGAATAAAAACAGGCAATATAGGTAAAGATAAATTAGCAGAAACAGAAATATTATCGTCATTTATATACACATCGAGATATTGCGAGTTATCCTATTTCAAGATTATATAGGTAAATAAATCTGTTTATGAAATAATAAATGTGATTATGTTAACTGAAATACATAAATGAATTCAGTACAGAGTAGCAGACAATTTCATAAGCTTTATGCAAATTTCTTTTATTTTACACTAATTCAGAGAATAGCAAAATTATTTTTAAGATGAGCAATAGCTATCAATGTTTATAAAGCTTTAAAAATTCATTTTAATTATTTAGTGTATGAACTTATTTTTTTTTAAACTACCATAAAATAAGGCTGTGTTTGATTTATCATAGTTTATTTTTCCTTAATTTTGAATTGCTATTAGCATCAAAATTCTTCAAGGTTATAATGCATATAAAGTACGAAAGAAATAAGTCACTCAAAGCATCATGATACATTAGGAACAAAAAAGTTTTGCTGGTTTAACGGCATATCAACTCCTTATGGGTCATTTAATGCCAAAATTTAATTTTCTTGGAAGCATTGTAAAGTAATAAAATATGATTCATGTTATTCTGCTTTCACAATTGAGTATATGGTAGATGATACTCAGATTTTGTGCATATACCTGTTTGTGTAGACACAATTACTAGAGGTGGTGATATGTCTGTTTTATGTTGTAGTGTTGTTGAAATTATATTTTAGAAGAGTTTGATTTATTCAAGAAATTATAGGATGTTATATGGATTAATGTCATGAAAGAATTCTTTCATGTTGGTTGTTTTTATTTAGTGACATACCAACCTCTATGGGTAATTTAATTACGAAATCTAAATATTTTGAACGCAATTGCATGCCTTCAACTAAAGATAAAATGTATTGTTGGTAATTTTGCTTTAAATATAAATTGTTGGTTATTTTCCTATAAATACGTATTTTTATATTTCCATCATGTTTTGTGAAAAGTGAGAAAAATATAAATGAAAGTAAAAAGTTATTTTCCAGATATTTTTAAAATTAATGGTAGATGATAATTTGTTATTGCAGTTTTATGGCTCAACTGATAACAAAATAAATTTCAGTCAGGTATTAAACTTAATGCCAATAAAAACTTGTTAATCAAAATGGTACATTTAGAAAATGGTATCTGAGCTACTCCTGATGTAGTTAATGGGATTTACATTAATTTCAGGTATCATTTTTCTCAAAAAGCAAAAATAATTTAAATTTCTGTAGTGTGATAACTTGATTTTTTTTAATGTTTTATCAACCATTTTCAGAAAATATATTTAGATTGTAAGACTTTTCTGGAGATAATAATGATTTACTGAAACAAGTTGAACTAATTAAGCCATAATTGGGAGGAGAAGTGGATTCATAACTTACCCAAGATTATTTGTACATAAGTGAATAATAACGAACTTGACTAGAATTGGAACACTGCTTTTTGATTTCCAATTCCAGGCGCTTATCCATCTGCCCATCCAAACCTACAACACCTGGTGTTTCTAAGTGATCACCCATCTATCTACTAACTTGGCTTGACATTGCTTAGCTTCAGTGATCAGGCAATAACTGGTATTTCAATATATTGCCGTAAGCCTGGAGTTTGCGAAAAGCCTCTAATTCTCAGTTTTTATTATTAAAAATAAAAATAATCCGAGACTAAATAAACCAAAATGATTACCTTCAAGTCTGCTCCAAATTATTCTCCATACAATATTTTTTAAGCAAAGAAATAATAAAAATAAGATAAAAAATAATTGTCATAGCAACTTAAAGTATTACTACAGAAATATTATCACTCACTGGGTGCATCACACTTTAGAATTTGTGTTGTATTAGGTTTAGTCAATATCATCAATGATTGAAAATGGTATTCAAAAGACTTGCATTGTAAGTAAAGAACTGATCAGCATATTTTCTGACCATCATCACTTCAGGGCTATCAACAGCAGCAACAACTAAAATGGATAGCACATGTAACTTGAAGAGAAAACAATGACATAATCAAGATATTGACATTCCACACCACTTTAAATGAAAGTTTAGCAAGGAAACCCCCATCATTACTGGAATTTGTGAAACATTTTCCTGAAAAACTGTTTTAAGAGAAAGATTATAAATTTCAACTGACAAATGTTTCCTTATAAGGAAACAGCAAATATTACCATTGCCATCTAAAGTTCTGTACAAAGGTGCCAGCTTAGAGATTTTGCAACTCAGTAAGGATATGAGATTACCAAATGTTTCAGCCTAACATCACAAAGAATAAGCAATTGTTCCAACAGTTCATGGGAATCTTTTATACTCTTCACACTCAACACCTCTAAATTTATTTTTTAATTAATTCAAACAATATTTTTATGATTTTAGCTTAAAAATCTCTTCAGTGACTTATCCATCTATCTTTAACATAATTTATATTATTTAACTGGCTTCCTATTATAATGCCACATCATATAGTTTAAAGTAAAATTTTAGGCAATCTGTTAGTCAGATTTTACATCTACCAAGCAATTTATGGTCAATGAGTTACACTAGTAGTACAGATCAAATATTATTAAATTTCTATAGAAGCACAAAATTTTTTTTCAACAGAAATGGTTTTTCTCAAATTATATTGAAGTAAGATCCCCACAATTAAGTTTTTAAATGACTTCTGATAATATTTTTTCTTGAGTTTATAGTATTTTGTTATTAGAAAAATAATTTGTTCATGAAAATTCTGTTTCTTTATATAAAGTGATTAAATCCAGAAGGGAAGGAGAATTTTACACAAACTACTTTTATGGCAATTGTGCGGCGGCTTTAGTGCAGATGCTTTTTTTAGTCTTCATCTGCTTTCAAAGTAAATTAGTAGAACTAAAATATCCATTTCTGACTGAATTTCTGGAATAAGGAGCTTTCATTATTTACACTCAGGCTATTGTCCTCATCTTTGTTATTGCTATACCAATGTTTTTGCTGTTGTGCACTCTGGCTTTCATTAGTTACTTGTCAATCTGAGTAACCTTTAAAGAATTTCAAACTGAACCCTTTATTTAATCCATGGTGGGGAGTAGTTCTCATTTCACTGACCATATCTAGGGATGGCTTGTCTAGTTTTTATTTAGTACTGATCAGTTATTGCTTGCTCTGTTTCCACTACTCGGCTCAGGGATTGAACTCACAATTACTATGTCACCAAATTGAAATTTAAAGTGTTGGTTCATGAATTTTGTGATATACTAATCGGGAGTACAATCCCTGGACTAGATAGTGCAGTTAATGACTAGACATGGTGGAAAAAGGGCAAGCAATAACTGAGAAGTACTAAATAAGAATAAGATGAAATATTCCTTGACATGGATAGCAGAACAAGAACAATTTACCCTCGTAGATTAAATAAAAAGTTCAGTTCGAAATTCACTGATGGTTACCTGGATTGGAAAAAAAACAGAGCTATATATGTTTGAAACAGTGTGATAACAACAACAAAGATGAAGATAATAGTCTGAGTGTAAATAATTAAAATTTTCATCTTGACAGAAAATATTTCCATAAAAGTTTGAGATGATACATTTTATATATATATATATATATATATATATATATATATATATATGTGTGTGTGTGTGTGTAAGTATATGTATGAATCAATAAATGCTGATAGATATATCTGTCAGCATGTAATATTTTACAGATATTCAGTTAAACACATTGCAGATGCAATATTTTTTATCATATGCAACTTGGAATATATATGAGACATATTTTGTGGCATTTAGAAATTAACATATATGGATGATTTTTTTTCATCCTTTACATATAACCATATATATAAAAAAAATCTGATAAACATGTAAATACAGAGCAAAAGATTTTAGTCCCCAAATCAAATTGGTTTTAATATTGGAAAAACTTCATGGAAAAGAAAAACATTTTCTGTTTCTTCATAATTTTATTGTAAATGAATATATGTGATATTTTGGGGTTCAATTTTACTTTCTTAGCATACAAGGAGCAAGTTTTCATTACTTGAATATATTCTTATATTTTTTTAAGATGAAAATAATCAAATGGAAAACAATGCACTCAGTAAAACTGGAATTTAAGCTTATCTTTTAAAAGAAGCTTACAGTGATCAAAATAAATTTGAACTGCAGTCAAATGCTAAGGTATAAATTGCCAAAAACAGGAACAAATATTGTAGGTGTCATTAAATTCCTGTAAAATTCAAGGCATCAAATTTATCAGAGTGGTAATTTTAAAATTAGTATATATGTCTTAAGATGCTTTAGAATAAAATAAAGGTTTTGTCTGCAGTATGCAAAGAAAGCTAAATTTGGCCCCATTTTCATTTTAAAACAATTTGCATATTTCTTCAAAGAGCTATAATTCAATGCATATATTGCTCTCACCACATTAATTACAAATTGAGTACCAGAGATTTTTAATGTAATTTGATATATAAAGATTGCATAAAGTAACATATACAGAGATAATAATACATAGGCATTTATAGACATACTTATGTCAGTTTCAAGTAAAAACATTGCAGAACAATTTCTTTTGTTTATTTCTAAAAATTTAACCTCTAATTAAGTATCTTTTTTTATAATCACTTATGACTGGAAAGTAGATGAAGTATTCTTTTATAATTAGTACTCAAGAGTTTATAAAAAAATATCACCAAAACTAAAATATGATATGACATTTTCAGAATTTATTTTCTTAATCTCTGTTGTTTTTTCATGCCTGATGATATAGTGTATAATTTACAAGTCATTTTTAGGTTATTTTATTTTAGATTTTTATATTATAATTGACAGAAAAATAGCAATTAAATTGCTAATATTAACATTAAAATAATTACAAACCTAAGATTATAAAGAAAATTTTGATTTAGGGTAAGAAAGTGAAGATAATACAAAGTAAAATGACAGAAATAGTTTAGGATTTCATTTCTAAGATGAGTAATTGTCAGTATTTTTTTTACTATTTCGAACTATTGTCCTCATCTTCGTTGATATAGATGTTATTATATGTAAACATTTCAGATAGAGTATTTCTGTAAAAAGACAATATGAATAAAGACAAAAGGGAGACCTATTTTAGCTGATGTGTTTTGTCCTCTGAGGGACTTTATCAAGGCAATTGCCTTGATAATGTCCTTAAATTCCCTCAGAGGATGAAATGTGTTGGCTAAGATAAGTTTTCCTTTTGTCTTTATCCATATTATTATATATACGTTTCAACCAAGCATCCTCTGGGGCCCATTGAATGGCCGATATGTCATATCAGTTGATTATCATGTTTATAAGAACATCTATTTTACCAAGAAGAGACCAATAGTTTGAAATAACACAAGAATATTGACAGAAATAGTGTTAGATATAACAGTAGTGTGTCAATCAAAATTTAAGGGATTTTTTCCCCTGCTCAATAAAAGGATATTAAAAACGTCTAAGGGAGATAACTTAGCAACAAAATAAAAAAGATAACATATTTGAAATTCTATTTGAGGTTTTCTATTTCTAACACTTATTAAGAAACAAAAAAAAAATCATTTTTCTAAATTCACCACAAAAAGAAAAGAGAAAAAAAAAGAAATTAAAAAAAATTTCAAAGCAAAATAAAATATAACCTGTTAATTTGCTATATTTATTATTTGTATATGAGAAAAAGAAAATACTTGATTTCCTTGTCAATTTTGGTAATTTATATTAAAAGAGAATATAAGGCGGCCATTTAGAAATGGTCAGATCTGGTACCATGATGTAAACTGAAGACACAAGAAGTCACATATGAAGGCACGTTGCCATGCAGACAGATGGAGTGGGCTTGAAATTTCTTTATTTGAAGGGGGCGGGGAATATGATTTGAACGTTAAATTGATAGCAGCAGAAAAAAACAGCAGCATCGAAAAAGTGAAAATGTGGGTAGGAAAGTTTATGTGATAAACTTTATGTGGGTATCATCATTACTGTTGGTGTGTTTCTTATTTGGAAATAAATGTTACTGGTCATCACACTCAAATAGCCCTATACATGTCGCTTCGGCCAATACCAAAATACAGAATGGTGCTGATGAGAGCCATGCCAGTGGCGCCAACTCCAGTCCAGAAACTCCACCCAAAAATCACCAAATTGGTTAAACTCTCCACCACCTGAGCATCTTCTTCAAGATGAGCCTTAGCTGCAAAGGTGCACATACCTGCAGCAAGGAGGAGGACTGAAAAATAAACAATATGGTTAAAATAAGAAAGACTTGCTTCTTCTTATATACAATGCATCAAGAATATTAATGTATACAGTATCTTCAGAGGCCAATGGATAAATTGTCATCTAAACTACACAAAAATGAAAATAATACTGACATCTCATTTCAACAGATATATTGACCAAAATTACACTAAAATATCTTTAAATACTAAAGAGTAAATTTATTCAATAAAATTGCCATTGGCTTCAAACATGGCCTCCAGAAGACTTTGGAAACTCTTGCAACTCTCTTGGACGGTTTACTAGTTTAAGTTGGTGAAGGTTGCCAAACTCCTTGCCTTCAGTTTATCTTTGGTGTTACAAAAAGTTTTGTTAGTCTCTCATTCAACTGCACCTCACACAATAATCAATGGGGTTGCAGTCTGGGAAGTTAGGCTGCCAGATGTAATGGATGATGTGTTTGCAGAAATTAATTGTCTGACAGCTATGACCAAGTTCTCCTGCTTGTGTGGCATGGTGCAGAGTACTGTTGCCAGACAGTGTTTTCCAGCAGCCACCCTCTTGACCCAGGGCAGCACTATCTCTTCAAGGCACTTGATGTAGGCCTCTGTATTGAGTCTGAGGTCCTCACCAACAAATTCAGGAGTTCTTTTCTTATCAGAACAATCAGAGTAAGTTTTCCAATCTGCTGTGCCTTTGTAATCACCATTAAACTCATCCAACTCTTTCCAAATCTTTTTGACACCCAAACACTCTGAAATGTTTGTATTGGAGCTTCCAGCATGAATGTCAAGCAGTACAGCATGCCATTTCCAAATTTCTGGCAGAGTGATTTGTGATATGGTACTCTTTTTCCCCACAGATGGTGACCATCTAAGCTTACTGTACTTTGCTGTCAGAAAAAAAAATGTGTGTGTGTGTATATATATATATATATATATATATATATATATATATATATATATATATATACACACACACACACACAGTGGGGATAAACAAATATTTTTCATATAATTAACTGTACACAGATGCATAACTATGTCAAGACAACAGAAACATTTTTTGATTTAATAGAAATAAATTCCATTTATCAATTTTAATGGGTGCAAAAAGTATTCGTACAATACAAATTTCAGATTTTAAAACTTCTAAATTGCTTTAATACTCTAAATTATTCAAGTAGAATATTCTAGAATGTTGCAGTAACATTACCAGTAGTTATACAAACAGAACATTCTGTAATTTATATTTGTGCAAGAATGTTACCATCATGGCAAGAGGTAAAGAACTGACAAATTTGCAAAAAGAACTGAATGTTAAGGTCTTGAAAGAAGGTAAAAATGTTGCATGAAAATCTCAGAGAACCTGAATATTCCATTTTCTACCCTTAGTTCACTCATTGCAAGACATAAAAACCTCAAAAATGTTGAAAACCAAAGAACAGGTGCTTCACAGAAGATTTCTTAAAGATCTTCAAGGAAATTAATGTGTCAAATTAAACAAAATCCAATGGTTACTCATCAAGAGTTACAGGATGATTTGATTTCATCAGGAATTTGTGTCACTAAACTGCTTAATGAACACCTTCCTTCTTTCCTTAAACCACTGGTCAAAAAGCAGCATCATTTATGGCATAAAAACCATCAATAAAAATAATTTATTTATAAAGATCATAAAAAACAGTTCAGAAATGATTAACAAAAGTTACTTTTAAAAAAATTTGATTTTGAAAGTTGAATATGAAAATTAGCTATCATCATTAATCAAAAACTATTAAGTTGGGTAAGATCTAAGACATAATGATATTGAGCACTTTTATTTATAAATATAGCATACATCAAAACTATATTTCTATCACACACACGTGATAGAAATATAGTTTTGACGCATGATATATTTATGAGTAAAAGTGCTCAATATCATATATATATGTGTGTGTGTGTGTGTGTGTGTGTGTGAATAATAAAACTGCACTTATTTCATTAAACAGTTAAGATTTGAGTACACAATGGATGAACCTCCAATTTTGTATATATTAAAAAACCAATTAATATATTTTACTAGAAATAATTTTTTTGAAGACATTTTAATAATTACTTTGGAAAAGACAAATTTAATCAATTTTATATTTACAAAGTAAGCAATCAAAGGAAAGAAATTAACTATTTTGATAAATTTTAGTAGTTTCACAGTAAAACAACATTTATTGTTTTGGCCATATAGTAAAGCTAAACTCAGTATCGCTAGACTATATCATTACGGGGTACTGGAAATCTATCAGACAAACCAAGAAAGGATTTTTTAAATTTTGATTGTAATGTTTAGAAAAATGAGTCAAAGTGAAACTTTTTCAGCACCCACTTGCTATGCAGAGGAATTTTTATAAGAGTGTGTGTGTGTATATATATATATATATATATATATATATATATATATATATATATATAATATAAAGGCAAGAGCAGTCAGATTTATAATCCAGAGTTCTTTAACATTTATTTTTAAAAAACAGTGCTTGATACACAGTAGAGCATAAATAATATTAAAATTATTATTTTTTTTAAATATGTATCCATTGCCACACAGAAATTACTATGTTTCGAAACAAACATAAAATTTGAAGTTTGGTCCCATTTTCAAGTGGGGTTGAGAATAACCTTTAAAAAAATTGATTTACTCTATAAGTCAAACAATATTATATATTTTAAGTTCATTGGACAAAGAGAATTCAGAATTGTTTATTCTTTTATTAAGGGGGTGTTGGCCTTTTGACGAATGGAGAAAGCAAATGTACTTTTATGTGGCAAATTTAAAGTCAGTTAAGGTTGGGTGGGGGTATAATATTTCTGTCTGTTTATACTGACTTTCTTTCAAGCTGTCCTGTCATCATTGTCATTTTTTTTTTTTTTTTTTTTTATTTAGGGTAACATTGCATCGCTTGAAAATGGGACCAAACTTCAAATTTTAAGTTTTATTTAAGATTTAAGTTTTGAAACACAATAATTTCTATGTCACGATGGACACATTTTTAAAAAAATAATTATATATATATATATATATATATATATATATATATATATATATATATATATTAGTTGTATATTTAGGCAGCAATCCTTCCTTTATGCATGTTTCATTAAAAACGACAGACAAGGTACTACAGTTAAGCTTTTTATTTAATTTTTCTTGTGTTTAAACAAGAGCTTTCTTTTCTGGACAAAGGGTGTGTAAGAACTGTCCAAATGTTTTATATTTCCGAGCGCTTTTGGCTATACCTTTATCAAGGATGATTCGATTTTTCAGCTTAATTGAGTGTGTGCGTTATGTGTATGTCTTAGTGTGTGGTAGGGATGTTTTTAATTTCCGAATATGGTTAGCACATTGTGGCTTTGTTCGTAGTTAATATTGTTAAGAGTTGGCTTTTCTTTTTTATTATTAAAGCTTCCATTATTTTTAGTCTTTTTTTGCAGGTGGATGCAGTTAATATATTTGTGTTTTCTACTAGTATGTTTCTAATGGAGTCTGGTAAATTTGTGTGTGTTTAAATGGGTTCTAATGGAGCTGTGATCAGACAGGTGTAACGTAAGACGTCTGGATAAGCATGTAGTTGTGTAACCGATGTAATTATTTATGAGTTTGGTTTGATCAGGAACACAGTTCCTTAAGGGGTATTTGAACTCATAGTTAATGTTCGTTCTTTGTAATTTTGACTTAGCTGATGTGTTGTTATTTTTGTGGATAAGATTAGCTGTCTTAAATTTTTTATAATTGATAATTAATTTGATTTTTTTTTATTTGGGTCAATTGCAGTAGTGTATTTCTTTATAATATGCCTAAGAGAAGATTTGTCTTGTTTGTAATTAACATGCATTTGGATTTTGTAATAAATGTGTATGTGATTTTCGAGTTCAAATGCATCCACCTGCAAAAAAAAAACTAAAAATAATGGAACCTTTAATAATAAAAAAGAAAAGGCCAACTCTTAACAACATTAACTATGAACAAAGCCACAATGTGCTAGCCGTATTCGAAAATTAAAAACATCCCTACCGAAATATAAAGCATTTGGACAGTTCTTACACACCCTTTGTCCAGAAAAGAAAGCTCTTGTTCGTAACCATAGTACCTTGTCTGTTGTTTTTAATGAAAAATATATATATATATTTTTTTTATATATATATATATATATATATATATATATATATATATATATATAGAGAGAGAGAGAGAGAGAGAGAGTAGAAAGTAAAATAATGAATGAAGGATAAGAACACAACTATGCAGGAAGAAAACTTACAAGTGAAATTGATGAATCCACTAGCCACATGATGTAAGCTGCAATTCTTACAGAAGCAGCAGAGAGAACAGAGCCCAACAAGCAATGCCATGAGACTGCTTACAACAGCTGCAGCCACCAAACCCTGGACAGCCTTGAACCACACTGAAAGATGAAAAAGAAAATTGATTATTCAATTAGCTAAAAACAATATTACAAAAAGATGTTTATGCATTCCATGTGTACTGGGAATACCTGATGGAAGACATTTCTGCACACCATGGACAGCGCAGTGATCAACCATGAATCCTTAATAGTCATGACCAGAAGTATCTAGCTAGAATTGTTTGTGGTAACAAACAAGTGACATTGACTCAAATCACATTCACATTTCACACAAAAGGTACAAATTATCTAAGTAATTATTTTTAAGTTGTTTTAAAATTTCTTAGATGAATAATAATTTTTTTTTTCTTCTTTCTGGGCAATAATTTCCCAGTGAAGTTATTATATTAACTTACATTTTTCAATCACAAATATATAGTCTACAAAAATATTTCTTTAAAACCAGTTTTCTTAATAATAATCAATTCTTTTTCTTCAATGTGCCATGTCCCTTCAGGACCTAAGTGGTCATGGCTTGCCAGAATTTCCCATCTTTTGTAGCTCTTAGTAAATTTTATTTTTATTATCTCTCCAAAACCCTGTTCTGCCATCCATTTACACAAACTCGTTAGATAGGTTATATGCTGTTTTCATCTGTCCTCCTTCCCTTCAGTCTGTCCTCTAAGCCCTCTTTCCTCATTATGTAACCTAGAAATTTTTAACTTTTTCTTCTTGATTTTAAGTATAAATATCCTTTTTGTTTCTATTTTCTCTAGAACTTTGTTGTTGCTCACATGTTTGATCCATGGTATTCTCAGCATCCTTCTGTAGAACTAATACAATCAATACAAAAAAAAATCAGTAGAAAATAATAATCAATAGAGGAGAAAATCAAATTTGTGAAAGTTTACATATTTCTAAAAAAAACTTTACAAATTCATGTAAACCATTAATATTGAAACTTGATTCTATACTTGATTCTTATTTTACAAGTTTCAAAGAAAGCAGAAAATATTCATAAAATCTATTGTAACAACTTTAAATATACACTTCACAAAAAATCTGATTCAATGTTGCTTTAATATCAGCAGGATATATCATTGAGAAAATTTACAAGGATAAAAATAATTGACTAATACTTGTAAGCGGATGTCAATATGGCTTAAGGCTTCATATAATACAAACCTCAAAACAACTAAATTATCATGAAAAGTAAAAATTTTCTTAACATTAAGTAATACAATCTCAATTTTGGAGTCCTGTTTAATCTACACATACATACACAAAATATAAGGGATTAACATCCAGTAACCACTGACTTGTCCATACACCGACAGAAACATTAGGCTGACCATCATAAAGTAAGTCTGTCCACACATCTCTCACATTACTCTACAAAACATATTTGTCGACATATAAGGCGCACTTTTTTTTTTTTTTTTAAAACTAAAAATATCTTTTAAAATTCCCCTGCGTCTTATATACCATATGATAAAATTCGCCATAGTTGTCCAAAATTAGATACCTGGCAACTCCTATTAGCCTAGACTTTAGAGTACCTTTCATATACCTATTGTCATTATTTAAAAGGCTATTATGCAGATTAAAAGTGTTATCATTGATAATATTCATTATATTAATTTTATTACATTTAATATTAGTACTTTGTTTCACTAAAATTATATGCAATAAATTCAAATTATATATTTGTAAAATATATTTGTTTCATTAATATTTATCTTGCGATAACTTCCAGTTTCATTTGTATAAATACAATCAGAATTTTTATATCCTAATTATTCTACTAAGACGTTTACAAGACAGGTTTTACAGAGCATATAAAGGAAAATTTTTGATTGAATTTTAATGGTAACTGTACTGTTTTATCTCAATTGTAATAATTGCTATTTTTATTTTGTTTTCTTACAATTTATTTTATTTTATTTTTCTTTGGATATAATAAAGTTTTTATAGGCCCATGTTCTTTCTTTCCTGTTATTTTTTGTTTAATTGTAATCATGGTTTGTTTAACCAAAATATTTTACTAATTTTTTCTTGATTTGTCCTGCTAAAATTGGGATGTGTCTTACACACTTGTGCGTCTTATATGCCAAGAAATATGGTACTTTATGAAACAATGAAAAATGAAATTTATTGTTAAAATTGTTTATTGCTGAAAAGTTATTTCAACTGATGTTCTTCTTCTGCTTTTCCTCCAAAAAATAATCTTTTATATATTTCATTTAAAAGATGCCTTGTTGTTAAGGGTTTGGAATCCTGACACACTGAGCAGCCAAAAACTTAGGTAGAAGAATCCAGACAAAATGACCAATACTAAAATAAGAACTAGATGAGATATCTCTAGACATAAACAGTGGAACAACAACAATCTACTTTGAAGATTGAGTAAATGGTTCAGTTTGAAATTCCCTGTATGCTGCTTGGATTGACATACACATGATGAAAGCTGGAAGGTTCAACAACCAAAATGTGATAATAAAGATGAGAACAGCAATCTGCAATTTAATATAAATAAAATAAATTCTAATATGATCGGAAGTAGAGGTGTTATTTATGCTAGAAGATACAAAGGTGTGTAGGGACTTATACTAATAACTAATTAGAAATAAAATGAAAAAAATTACAATCTTTTGCAGTGAATGAATCAATGACCAGACCCTCAATCTATTTAGTAGGCATACTGTCAGAATACTTTTCAGATATAGTAGGCCTCTACATTCATCCTTCTATGAGAAGAAAACCCCAGCAAAAACTTACAACTATGAGACTTTAGTGACAATGTTCCACATTGCTGAACTCTTCTACATATGAACTCTTCTACATATGAACTCTTCTACATATGAACTCTTCTACATATGAACTCTTCTACATATGAACTCTTCTACATATGAACTCTTCTACATATGAACTCTTCTACATATGAACTCTTCTACATATGAACTCTTCTACATATGAACTCTTCTACATATGAACTCTTCTACATATGAACTCTTCTACATATGAACTCTTCTACATATGAACTCTTCTACATATGAACTCTTCTACATATGAACTCTTCTACATATGAACTCTTCTACATATGAACTCTTCTACATATGAACTCTTCTACATATGAACTCTTCTACATATGAACTCTTCTACATATGAACTCTTCTACATATGAACTCTTCTACATATGAACTCTTCTACATATGAACTCTTCTACATATGAACTCTTCTACATATGAACTCTTCTACATATGAACTCTTCTACATATGAACTCTTCTACATATGAACTCTTCTACATATGAACTCTTCTACATATGAACTCTTCTACATATGAACTCTTCTACATATGAACTCTTCTACATATGAACTCTTCTACATATGAACTCTTCTACATATGAACTCTTCTACATATGAACTCTTCTACATATGAACTCTTCTACATATGAACTCTTCTACATATGAACTCTTCTACATATGAACTCTTCTACATATGAACTCTTCTACATATGAACTCTTCTACATATGAACTCTTCTACATATGAACTCTTCTACATATGAACTCTTCTACATATGAACTCTTCTACATATGAACTCTTCTACATATGAACTCTTCTACATATGAACTCTTCTACATATGACTCTTCTACATATGAACTCTTCTACATATGAACTCTTCTACATATGAACTCTTCTACATATGAACTCTTCTACATATGAACTCTTCTACATATGAACTCTTCTACATATGAACTCTTCTACATATGAACTCTTAGGATAAAAGATGGTGTTAGTAATGTGCATACTGCCCTCTACCTTAAATTTTTCGTAAATTTGCAGATTAAGCACCGGAAACCAATTGTAATGGAAATTTCCATTCTGCTGTAGGATTGCCTGATTAATTTGAAAATAACAATAAAAGTTTGCAGAAGGAAATCTTTTAGGAGTTATTGAAGATATAAGTTCAGCTTTATTCATATGTAGCCCCGCTACCATTACTGGTGTTGTTTACATGTTTGCCTTGAGTAGTATACTAATCTTGTCTTCTTACTCGTCTTGATTACTGTGCAATTCACAAAATTTAATTTAAAGTTCGTGCATTGCACAGTAATTCAAGACAAGTGAAGCTTCCGCACATTACTAATTGAGGCAAATGTATGTAAACAAAGCCAGTAATGGCAGCTGTGCTGTAACCACAACATGAATGAGGCCAAACTTATATTGCTGATAACTGCTGAACAGTTTTCTTTGACAAATTTTTATTGTTATTTTCAAAATAAGCATGCAAATTTGCACCAGACTGGAAATTTTCATCACAATTGGTTTCCAGGGCTTAATCTGCAAATTTGCCAAATCTTCCGCAGTGATGTGGAAACCCTTCCCGATTCTTCATTTATGAAGTCAAGCTAAGTATAATATAGAATATATAACAGGTCAACTGCCCGATGTCAGTTATGAAATCGGACTTCAAACACCAAATTTATAATAGCCAACT
Organism: Acanthosepion pharaonis; assembly: GCA_903632075.3. NCBI lineage: Eukaryota > Metazoa > Mollusca > Cephalopoda > Sepiida > Sepiidae > Acanthosepion > Acanthosepion pharaonis. The sequence goes on from CAHIKZ030000329.1 coordinate 1,994,439, forward strand.
TAAGCAATAAAAATTGCCATAAGTTGATTTATAGCTTCAACTGAAGTCTTAACATTGTCTTCACGCTAAATGCATCACTTCAAATAGACATGTTGATGTCAACAGATGAAAATGTATCAGACAAATGCCAAGCATGAGATAACTTGGAGTCATAATAAAAATTGCCAACTAAGTGTTATTTTGTGGTTGGCAATCAATGTGTTAACATCATTTTACAGATTATCAGCAACCAATTTGTTTCTGCAGAATATATACAGTTGTCACCTCTTATTTATGGGAGATGTGTTCCAAGACCCCCACTAGATACTTAAATAAAAACCTATATATACTATGTTATTCTCCTATACACACCAAAATTTAATTTATAAATTAAGCAAATAAAAAATTAAAAACAACAGCAAAACAATTATGACAATAATAATTAAACCCAATAAAGAAAAAAGGCAATATTGCACTAATTAAAATAATTCTACAATTGCATTAGTTATATATTTTAGTTATATATTATATTTTCTGCATAAATAATGTAGGACTTTTATTTATACAATTTCATTGTTAAACAAAGAATTTTGCTTTTTAAATCATTAAACTTTTAAAAAACTATTCAGACAAACATAAAAAAAATGAAATCTGATCTGTCCTACTTACTAATGAGATATCCCGTTGTTATGGTAATGCAAGACATAATGGAATAACTCACTAGTAAGATCAGGCTGTGTGACCAATAAATATATAAAATCCTATTTTATATTATAAAATAGATCCACTAATAGTTATATGAAAGAAGATACATTCTTAATGTAGATCTTAACTTCAGCTTGTTATTTTTTGTTTTTTGATTAAGTCAAGAACTTTCACCTTTTCATTTATAGGAAGCACTTTATGGCTTCTCTTTTGCATATCTGAATTGCAAGCATCACTTGCTACGCATTCACTTTGGGACCATTATTAAGTAAAACCTATAAATTGTTTATTTCTGGGATTGACTGCTGGTAACTAAAACTACAGCTACAGTTGGGAAAGGAGGGAGGAATCAGCAGGAGGCCATTAAAGCTTTTCATTGAAAGACCAAATGAATAGATGTTATTACTCCAAGTGTCCACCTGATGTCACTTTCCGTATATGTTCAAGTTAGCAACCACAGAGAAATTTAACCATCATCTATATTAAAATTCTGCTTGTCCTTCCCTTTGTTAGTTAGTTTGCACAACCGTTACGCCCTGCCAATACCTCATAAATAATGGACTATTCTGTTTTGACCATGTGGAAACATGAAAATGAACTATCAGAGACACTGCTTGGCTTCAGTGAGAAAATGATAGAAAGAAGTGAAGATAGAAATGTCTAATGTCTCTTACCAATATCTCATAATTAATGGACTATTCCATTTTGATTGTGTGGAAAGACATATCAAAGATGCTACTTGATTTCAGTAAGAAAGAAAGAAAGGAAGGAAGGAAAGATAGACATGTTTAAAGTCTTGTTTCAGTCAAATAGAAAACATTGTCAATTTCAAATCTTTTCATTTGTACCCACTTACTTTTTAAAATAATGACCAGCATTCATATTTATGATTGTTATTGCAATATTTTGTTAAAGTTGTTAAATTCAAATATTTAACAATGCAAGAGGAGTGTTTCTACAGATAGTTTATTGTTGTAGAACTGTTCATGAACTTATTCAATTATTAACTTAAGAATTAAGATTTATCAGAATATTAAAATAGGAAAACCATGAAATTTTCATTGGTCTTTCTAATTATTATTATTTGTGATGTGTGGGCATTATAAAGTATAGCATCACAGAAAATAGAATTGGCAATCAGAGTTCAAATTCCAGGTTTGCTTGTTGCATTCACATAAGTATATATATATATATATATATATATATATATATATATATATATATATATATATATACCCTTGGGAAAGGCAAGAATTCCTCTCTTTGCCAACTAAATGGGTTAAATAGAATAGATTGGATTCTCTGGCCTTGGGTGGCAAACAAAGAGAAGGAAAACTTTGAATTCCAAACCATGGAGAAGTCTATGGGAAACCACTCAGTCATATTTCCCAAGAGTATATGGGAATTCACAGATAATAAAGAAAAGTATCTGCAGAGGCAATGATCGCCTACATTCCAAAGAGACATGGCATTAGAAAAAAAAAAAAAAAAAATTTACAGTGAAGATTTTACAAGAACAAAACTGCCCACAACTGGTGAATCCAGATTTTAAAGATTTCCTCTATTTAAGATTTCACAAACACACCAACCTTGTAGTTTTCAATTCAATGCTCTAACCTTTAACAATTCACTACTCCTGCTGAACAGGATGACTGAAGTTTGCCAAGCCAAGAAATTATAAAATCAAACAAAATAACCAGATTCCTAACTTCAAAGACAGATAAAAAAAAAAAATCTGAGTATTGATTAAAAACTTTAGACATCAGATGTCTTTTTCTGGATAAAAGAAACAAATTCTTCTTTTCAAAGGGGGAAAAATGTTTTCTGACCAGAGACTTAAAATAGTTTTTTTTTCTTAAGAGAGAGATGGTATATAAAAGAAATCTGCTTAAAAAAATGTGGCTAGACATGTACACTCAAGTAGATATCTACATTTAAATACAATGTCTATACACATATGAAAATGCACATCCATATATAAGAAAAAATTCATTTTCATGCATGCATTCATATATTTTAGAAAAATATATATTTTTTAATTCCATACTGTGTCATTTTATCTTTAAATAATAAATCCAAAACTGTAAATCAGTTACCCACTGGTAGTTTTTCTGACATTTCACATGTTTCTCAAAATCTACATCAGATGAATTTGTGTTTATTAGAATTTTTTTTCCTATTATTAGTATTATAGAAATTTCTTTGGTACTTAATATTTCTTTCTGTTGTCAATCATTTTACTTAACCCTTAGCACTCTGCATTATTAATATTACTTCTCTTTCCATTGCATTCTTTTTCAATACCTCTCAATTACAGTATCCTTATTGTTAATTTCACTCAAAGTTGTTTCCAGTTGCCATAGAAGGATATGACAACACAAATATGAAATTCAAACACTATTGTTCAGAGAACAGAGCCAACTTCAAGATAAACTTTTGTACAGCGCATGAAGTCCCAGATTGATAAAGATTAACAATTTGTCTTATACATTTGTTTGTATGAAGAAAGGTTAAAAACATTTCAGCCTGACTGACGTCCTAAAATCTGACTGAATATCCAAAGAGAAATTATTTTTAAATTCCTTCTTGCAAATAAATAAAATATTCCTAAAAGCTTGAAAATAAATTTGTTCCAATATCTTCTTCCATATGACATACCAATTTCCTGACAATTTATTTCTAGTTCTATACCCCAATCATCTACTTCATGTTACTATGACATATCAATGAAGAGTGCTGTAAAAACTTATTAGGTTTAGATTAAATGAATGGATAGGAATATGTCTCACAGCAACAAGAATTAAAAGAAAAAGTTATTAATATTTTAAAAAAAACATCTACATAATCTACAATACAAATAAATTCCTAAAGAATTAATGGATTTAGTTTAATCCACCCTTTTTTCTTACTTCTAACTTTATTATAGTGGACATGGATTATAGACATCCCATTTTTACTTATAAAGCAGCGTGTATTACATCTATTGCCTTCTCAAATGCTAAGACTTAATCCATTGTTTAATAAATCAAAATCGGACATCTATTTCAAATAATAATTGTCAATTATAATAACTTTTAAAGTAATGTAAAGAAATATATTAAAAAAAAAAAAAGAAATATTTGCTTTTGAATGAGCTTTACATAAGAAATGTTCATGTAAAGAGGCCAAAAAATCTGTCTGAAGAATGGAAGATATGCCTAAATAAAATTCTGAAGCTTTTTTTTTTTTTTTTTAATCAAATTCATGCTAAAAACTATTCTATATCTTTCATAAGATTTCATAATTTTTTTAGAATAACAAATTCAAATAATTGTTAGAGCAACCAACTTAATTTCAAAACTTCTTTCAGAAATAACTAAGTTTTAGAATTAATTGTAAAAATGAAAGACACTCATGCTATATTAGCTTACACAACATGCTTATATAATACTTAAAAGTGTTCTGTGCCTAATAAGTCCTGGAGGTAGGGGTCAAAATAATTTCATACTGTGAGTGAACTGCATTTAACACAAGCTGAGGGGGCAAGATAAAGTGGAAAAAAACTAAGTTTTTGTGGATATAGTTGGTAAAAAAAAAAAAAAAAAAAAAAAGGATTAAAAAAAGAGGCATAGGTTGACAATCCCCAACCAACATATTAGACATGTGAGACTGTATGATCTGCAAGGTTCACTAAATTTTATTTTAAAGTTCTGTTTTTATGCAATTTAATGCTAACTGAAGTTCAGCATGACAAATGCATGCTCTAAATTGTTTTGAGAGAAGATAGACTTGATTTGTGTATATTTACTGGCATTATCAATACAAAGAAAGAAAAATCCAACATCACTGTCAACATGAACATAAAAATCATGTATTAATAAATTCATGAGAAAGATTAACAACAGATCAAGTTGACAGTGGAAATTGATTCTAAATGCTTGCATACAAGGTATGATGAATAAATTGTCATCTAAATTACACAAAAACGAAAATAACACTGACATCTCATTTTAACAGATATATTTACCAAAATTACACAAAAATATCTTGAAATACTAAAGAGGAAATTAATTCAATTGCCATTGGCTTCAACCATGGCCTCCTGACAACTTTGAAATAATCTGCAACACTACTGGACGGTCTCTTTGTTTAAGTTGGTGAATGCTGCTATAACCCTTGTACAATGAGTTTTGTTGGTTTCTCATTCAACTGCAGCCTACATATAATAATCAAGGGGGTTGCAGTCTGGGGAGTTAGGTGGCCAGATGTGATGTCTTTGCAGAAATTGTCTGAGAGCCATGACTGGGTTCTCCTGCTTGTGTGGCATATAGCAGAGTTCTGTTGCTAAACATAGGGTCTTCCAGCAGCCACTTTTTTGATCCAAGGCAATACTACTTCCTTAGAGCACTTGATATAGGCCTCTATGTTGAGTCTCACCAACAAATTCAGGAGTTCTTTTCCTATCAGAACAATCAGAGTGAGTTTTCCGAGCTGCCACACCTTTGTGATCACTATTAGACTCATCCAACTCTTTCCAAATCGTTTGCACTGTCCTCAGATTGACATCCAAACACTCTGAAATGTTTGTATTGGACATTAGCTTGAATGCCAAGCAGTACAGCATATGGTTTCCAAATTTCTGGCAGAGTGAATTGTGTCATGGTGCTCTTTTTCTCACAGATGGTACACTATATATTAAAATAAGAAAGAACGGTAAGCTTTATGGTCCGGTGTTCTTAGCAATTGTTTTTTTTTATTTTGATTCATACAAACAGTAGAGCATAATATAATTATTTTCTTTTTTAAAAATATGATTCCATTGCAACACAGAAATTTCTATGTTTCAAAACTGAAACTAAAGTTGTAAATTTAATTATAAAAATTAAACTTAAAATCCAGAGTTTCATTCCATTGTCAAGCAATGTTAGGAATAACTTTCTAAGAAATTTATTTAATTTATAAGTGCAGACAATAAGATGGTATAAATGGACAACCAGGATATTTCTGAAATATGGTTTTAAGCAGTCTTTGATAGGAAATGAACAATAAAGTTTCATTTTTTATATATATATTTTTATATATATATATATATATATATATATATATATATATATATATATATGATTGCAATTTACTAATTATGCCAATTGTAATTTCAAGGTACTTTGCAATACGGCTTATGTAACAATTAAATTCCCTTTTTACAATAATAATAAAGAGTATCATTGAAAAAAACAATGATGAATCAAAGTAGGAATAACCTTTCCAGAAGAATTTTTTTAAAATTTAGTTTAGCAAGTTGGAATTCGAAACACTTAAGCAATCAGGGAAATGGGAAAGTGATTGCATTCCAACTACTAATAAGTAAAGAAAGGTGGTTGATTATCTCAGCTCTTGGTTGACAGGTAAACCAGTTTCTTTTAAAATAAAAGATTGCTCTAGAGAATAGCAGTTGTCAAATGCACAGGTGTGATAATCAGTGTGACATTATTACAAAAGAGGAGAGATACATAGTAACAGAAATGGTGGGGAGTGGGGCTATGAATTTGAAAAATTTCTCAAGGCAATAAACAAATTCTGTTTTGACATAAATTTCTTACATCATTCCAAAAATTGTTCAGACTATTCTTTCCGCTGCTTTTGTTGATAGTATAAACCTTGCAACGAGTCCATAATGCAAGAAATGGGTCATTGTTTCTATAGAGGACAGAGACAAACAGAATAAAGAACAGTGATTAATCATACCAACTGGCCACTTAGGCCAACTGATTTCTGTTATAAAGACGCTGTTCTTTCTCTCTTTCCTTAAGAGTTGTGCATCCAAAAAAGGCTGTAGAAAGAATTGCCTGAAATACTAAAAAAAGCAACACTAAAAAAAAAAAATGTTCAGCAGTCTGAACAACTCCCAGAAAGTTAATGTCCATTCTCAAAATTATAGACAGTATTTTAAGAGGTTGTTTTATATCAGTTTCAACAAAGCTCTATATAAACAGAAACCATCAAGAAGCTACAAAACAAAAGACAATCCTTTTTACAGCAACTTTGTTACATGATGGCAGATTTCTACAGGTTCAAGTCTTAGGCCAGAGTAAACAGACTTTACAGTTTAGATATAGTCCAAAAGTGTCTCCACATCCTTGTGGTTGATGAGTTATTTTTCAGCCTATAACCCTTTTCCTACAGACAAAATGTTGCAAGCCTCTCGCTGCACTATCACTGTTTCCATCGAAAGTTTTCAGATGAACTGCATTCCTTAATTCCACCATTTAAGACCCAGCATGCCACACACATTGTAGCAAACTACCCTCATTCTCTTTGTATTCCATTTGGGAAATGCATGTTCTATTCTAGCAACTTCTTCCCATGAACTGCTGCTTTGTGGAAATAACTTTCAAGAGGCTGCTTCTCCAATCACTACAATCTTAACCTGTTCAAGTATAAGGTTAACCATTATCTTCCCCATACATCCCCATAAACTCTGCTTTTTATTCCGTAACCCTCTACTTTGAGTGGCTCTTGGGCCTTGTACAGGGTGAACATCATGGTAAAAAGAAAAAACAAAAAGACACCGAATTGCAACATCAAATGCTCTAACCACTTAGAACCAGATGAGAAGAAATTTTTTTTAATTTTGAAGCTGCTGAAAAGATATTTTACTAATATGATAGCACACATTGACAAGTCCTGAAACTACTTGTGCAGTGCTGAACATTCTGCTAACCTTGGTAACAAAAACCAGTTCTACATATTTCCACAAAGTAGTGATATTTATACTTACCGTAAGTAAATGGGATTTAGTCATCATTTTATAAACAACATCCTGACATTTAAATGGCAGCATTCACAAAAAAACACTATATACTTTACGTCAGAAGAACTCTGCAATATTTCTACAAGTTTTGGATCTGCTTACACTGGTAGCAAATTTGATAGTGATTCAAGACATGTTAGAGATGGCAATAAAAGAGGTGAAAACTATGAAATAGTTAAGTTAGGACATCACAGTAATGGTAAGGAATGGGAAGAGAAGAGTAACATTTCCTCCCTGTAAATTTCAGTAAATGCATATATAGCATCATGATTTTATTGGTAATATAAAAGTTCACTCAATTTATTGATAAAAGAAAAAATTCACTTAACAGGAACAATGTTAAACAACCTATTTAGCAAGTTGTGCCTCTATTTTCTACCATATTTCAGGCAACTTTATAACCTCATCTTCCCAGAATATTAGCACCTTTTGCAATTTCTCAGGGAACTGAATTTACTGCCTTTTTTCTTAAAAAACATTAAGAGCTTTCTTTAAAAACCAAAATAAATAGTAATCAAAAGGTGCAATTTCTGATGAATATGAGGAATTTCAAATTGTAACTTGATTACCAAAGAAACATGTAATCTA
>CAHIKZ030000329.1:2007500-2127500 GCA_903632075.3 Acanthosepion pharaonis
AACTAATTTTACTTGGATTAAATTAATAGTAAAAAATTCTTTACGAAATTAGTTTCTATATTCAAAAGAGAAACTAACTGAGATATTGAATTTAATCAAACTACTGTTCTCATCTTTATTATTATAGATGTTATTATAAAACCGTTTTAGCTAATTACTCTCTGAGCGTCTTCAGACATCTATCATTTTGGCTGATATGGGATATATTACATGCTGATTACTGGATTATTTTATTGCTGATGTGGTTTCTTGTTTGTTCCTGCTAAAGCTGGGTGTATTATTTTCCTACTTGGTCCAGAGATTGAACTCATAAATTCAAAATGACAGCAACACTTGATTAACCAGTACCTATAACCACTATGCCACCATCTTGAATATATGTTTGTTTGTTTTTTTTTTATTCCTTAAATTCAATATCAAATTGTTTCAACATTTGGTTATCATGACCTGCTTGATAGCTTTTTTTTTTTTTTTTTTTTTTTGAGATGAGGAATTGTTACTATACTTTGGAAAATCAATAAAAATAAAAACTAATATTAAATATTTCAATAGTGAAGTTTATATATGTTCAAATATTCTAGAAATCTGGTAATCAGCTTTCGCTAATTTTCAATTTTTCTTTTTGCTAGTAAACCCCCAAATTATCACCCTCTAAAATAGCCATACATTGACTAATTGAAACCAAATTTTGGGGAGAATTGCAAACAGGTAAAGGGGTAAAAAGTACAGTTGGTTTTACCAGAGTGTGTAAAAACCACGAAGTAGGGTTTTCGCAAAGTATTTTTCCAAACAAATCAGCTCAAATTTCAGTAATTGGTTTGTGAAATTGAACAAAATGTTGAATTATTTGAGTTTAACAACTTTAACAAAATATTTCAATGACAATCACAAATATGAATGCTGGTCATTAAGAAGTAAGGGGACACCAACAAAAAGATTTGAAATCGACAACTTTTTTCCATTTCACTGAAAAAAAAAAAAAAAAAGGTTGAACACTTATCTTCCCTTCTTTCTTTCATTTTCACACTGAAACCAAGTAGCATCTCTGATACGTCTTTTTTGTCATCCCACTTGATCAAAACTTCATTATTTATGAGGTATTGGCAGGGCATAATGGTTGTGCTAACTAAGGGAGGGACAAGCAGAATTATAAGATCTTTCTTTAACATCATCAAATACACACTGCTTTATATTGTTTGAGAAAAATTACTAAAAATTTCCACAGCAATGAGAATATTAAAACAGTTTGTTATTTTCCATAACTGTTGCTGGCAAAGCAACCTGACCTTGTGTGGGAAAAGCAAGACAATATTTAATGTGTGTTCTAATTCTACAATAAAAAAATGATAAATTTTAACTTCAGTATGTACCTAAATCACATTAAGGAATTGGCAGATAAATTTATGTAAAAAATGATAGCATTTAACACTTTGGAGACAGAGCCTCAATTGGAGTTTCAGTGCCAAGATTGGAACACAAAAAAAATTGGTATAAATTGTCATTCAACTTTTCCCCTGTTAGATCAGGCCTGTCATCTCCTAAGGGTTAAACCATAACTTGTTGGTGATTTATTATACAACTATGTTTTTTATCATCACAGCATTTCAGTCAATACACTAAAGCATTCTTCAAATGTCTGCCAATTCCAACCTAACTTTTTTGTCAATCTTCTCATTTCCACTGTCCATGTGAGAAGATATTTGTAAACATACATCACCCTAACCCAGCTTTCCAACGACTGCCCAGTGACAACTCTATGTTGCGTTTTTGATTCTCATCAGTGGACACCAAAAAGTGGGAAAGGCCTACCAATATTCACAAGAATAAGTGAAAACAAATGCTGCATTGAGAAATGAGGACAAACCCTGTTGTCAATAATATAACATAGGTGTTTTATTCAGTCTGTGTAGGTAGGTAGGTGACACTTAGGACAACTTCTATATTGAGCTAACAACTCAGCTTTTCACCCTACCAAGCATCTGCACATCTCAACATCATGAGGTATGGCTGGTAACACAAGCAGACATTGGAACTACCCAAGGAGAGAGAGAGAGAGAGAGAGTAGGAACAGGGTAGACCAGAATGGGATTCCTCAGTCTCAATCTTGACTTAAACAGCAACTGGAAATAATTAATGTCCAGTTGTCATTTTACCTCAAATGCTTTCTTTTACTTTATTATATTTTACCATTTCAGTCAAGTGGAATCCACTTCAAAAATCCCATCTGCTGGTAACAAAACAGAAACACTTTTGATCAAGATAAAATCTCATTCTCCTCTTTTATATAGGTGTCCCAATCATAGTGTCACTTGTCTCATATCATCCTTGTGATGTCACTTGTTTCTTCTACTGAACCTGAGTAGAATACTTTCACTATCTGAGACAGGAATTGAACTCCTGATTGAAAAGTAATTCAATTTACTTAATCCACTAGGCTGAGTCTATTGTCAGACAATTATCTGAACTAGAATATATGACTTTTACATTAATTAGGTGGTGATTTTTTTTTTACTGTTAAGCCTTATGTTAAGCTAACCCAGGTTATTAAAGCATAGCATATGCACTGATTCTTTCAATCATGTTATCTTCCATTATTGTTCTTTTATTGATGGTTTTTCCTTCAAACATAGTCAACATATCTGATTTCATTTTGACCCAAATTAGACCTTTCCAATGTCCCCGCTCCCACCAGCCTTATTTATAGGAAGCACATTCAACTACCTGAGGTATTTGATATACTCACATACCTGTCTTGATATTTAATCAGGTAAGTCTAGTTAACAATAGTACAGAAGAGCTGAGGAGAGTAAATAGTAGAAGGATCATGTTATGTCTAACAAGTGAAAGGCCTGATTGCTTAAAAATCAATATTAGAAATGCTGACTTTTTGTTTCAGTACTGACCACTAGTACTAGTGGAAATAAATTATCAGCCAGCCAAGCAGACTGCTATCTACTAAGCTTGGCTCTGGCACAGGGCAACACTAATAAAAGCATTTTATAACAACTGAATGAGTGAACGGTCTTCACAACTTTTGAACATCAGCTCCATGCTAAGTATGCAGTTCTTAGTTTTTTTTTTTCATCAGAAATAAATTACTGCAGTAATTATTATTATTCTTTTAGGTGCTGTGTTCCTTTAGAATGTAGTCGATCATAGCCCTCCACATCTTCCTCTCTTGTAAGTTTTTTCCTTGTTATTTCTCCTAAACCCTGTTCTACCATCCATTTACTCAAGCTTATCAAGTACATTACACGCTGCTTTCCTGTCTTGTGAGTATCAGGTTTTCTAAGCCCTCCTTCTTCATTATGGTCCCTCAGAAATTTCATCGTCATAGAGTCACGTTATCCAGCCGCAATAGGAGTGGCACTTTCTAAGGAAGATAGCCTGATAGAGCCCCAACCTCTCCAGCTGGTTTTGAATTCAGTTTTTCCTTCACCTTGACTGGTTGCCACTCAAGGCTATAGGACCCAGTCTGTCCTGCTGTTTACCCATAACAGAGAGAAGAGATGGATTCATACATTTCCCAAGGATATTAGCATGTAAGTGAATGAAATAAACTAGAACGGAATTTAAACTAAAGATTGCTCAAAACAATTTGTTATCCATTACTCTACTTTTATATTCTATAAAAGTCTATAAACAAAGTTGTTTTTATTTGTTTTTGTTTTTTTTACTATAATTAATTTTTGACTTGAGTCCTGTCCCTTCAGGATGTGGAGGATCAGGACTCTCCCTAACTTCCTATCATTTGTAGGTTTAAGCAATGCCTGTCCTTTTTCCATACCTCCCATTTCCTGTTTTACTATCCATTAACAAAAGACCATTAAGTAGGTTACTCATGGTTTCCCTCTTACCATCAATATGTCTTGTAACAGTCAAATTTTCTAAACCATTTTTTGCTGCATTGTGCCCCAGAAATTCCATTTGTTTCTATCTGATTCTAAATACAAATATTGTTTTTGTCCCCATTTTCCTTAAAATTTCATCACTGCTCAAATGTCATGTCCATGGAATGTTCACCATCCATCATTGAAAAAAACATCCCTGTTGCATGAAGTCTCCACTTCATTTGAAGAAATTATCCAGCATGGGAAGCTTGATACTATATATCATTCTTTTCTTTGTTTCTAATGAAATGTTCCTGTTCTTGATACTTTGGCTTTTTGAAGAATATTTCTTAATTTCACTTTTTGTTGTAATGAAGAAAATATTAATAATTGACAATGCTTCATTTTTAGATGGTGATAGTATTACTACAATTAATACTATAAGGCCTTTTATATTTAGAGAAAGTACTGATAATTATTAGCAAAAAGTCAGAATATTTAAGAATTACTTATATAATCATATAAGTATTATTGGTGCTGACCCAAAGTTCTTTCTTTATGTCAACTATGACAATTAAAATTTTGACATTCTTAAACATTAAGGATCGATGATATCAATTTACTTTTATATAAACATAGAAAACCAAATTTCTAACTTTATCATGAACAGTTATTTGAAAATTGATTGGGTTGATATTCATAAGAAACTGTTAGCATCTCATCACTAAATACCAATTTTAAACAAATGAAAAAAGGTACACTATATAAATTTATGTGAAAAAGTACAACCCTATGCCTCTCACCATTACCCAAGAGTGAAAACATTATTCAATATGACATTTTGATAGGACTTTTCTCAATAAGCCTTGATTTTGAGCATGTTTATTGCAACATTATGTCTAGCTGAGGGCAATAAAAAACAAATGTTCTGGAATAAACAATTGAAAGGAAAACCTCTTCCTTTGGATTATTTTTAACCAATCAGAAAAAACAATTTTAAGTCAGTGATAATTTGGAAAGATACATTCATAACCAGATGATAAACAAGATTGCAGACTGATAAAAATCACTATTCATTCTTGCCTCATCAGAATGGATAGATAAATGGAGACAAACATATCAATTAACAATTTTCAGCTGAGAGCATGGATGCCTTTAGACTCCAAAAAGGTACATGGTTATCTTAAACTGCAGACAACATGCCAAAAGTAAAAACTGACAATTTGCTCTTCTGAAACTAACTTCAAGTGAACATAGACCAAGCCTTCCTTGAAGAAAACATTGTTGCTGTCATAATTCTTCATTTGGCAATCCTCAACAACAAGTCTGAACATTAACAAGGTGTGAACTTTTACTGCACCTCTTAGCAAGGACATTTTAATTTCAAAAACTGTGTAAATGAACAATTTTGTCTACCTAGGTTAATTTTTTTTATCAAGTGCTCAAAGGAATATTTTGAGCATGTCTTTACACCTTTTGCCTTTCACATAAGTTTATTGTAAATAAATTCTTTCTGCTCAATTTCACACTGTACAAAAGTCCCTCCATTCTTGTGCATCTAATAACTATTAATTTGTTTTTCTTTCTGTATGGGGGAAAACCTAAATAACACATTAACTTCATAACTCAAATATTAATATTGTCAGGTAGTAATTTGACAAAAGGTCTATGGATATTTTGTTGCCAGTTATATATACTGAGGTTTTATTTCAATCTCTACATTTGAATTTGAATTATCAACAACAGAAAAAAAAAAGAAAATATACTAAGAAATTGCATTGACATCAGTCCAGCATTGTCATATTATAATAGAAAACCATCTAGTGGCATCATGAGTTACTGCTAAGAGACTTTAGATTAATATGAATGATGATTTAATTCTGAAACTATATCTAACCATAGGGTCATAATTTGGTGAAGGCTTTATTGGAATCACTGTTGTTGTTTTAACCAAGGCAGGTGTATAAAAATATTATATATTTTATATAAATAAACTAAAACTATTTGATTTCTCTAAGACACTGAAGCTTTTATCACTAGCAATACAAAGCAGATCCTCTGTCTTATACAGAACATCAATGCAATATGCTAATGATGGTTATATAATCTTTAAACATTTAGAGTTAGGAAAAAAAAAAAAAGATATTTTATAAAAGCATGAGAAACTGAAGTTATTATTTAAAAAAAAATCCCCATCTTCATTGTATGTACATCAGTTATAATACCAATTAACTGCGACGAGATTTTAAGATGACGACAATCATTAATGATACCAGTTTTGCGAAAGTATATTGATCTTTATTTTATGTCTTTCCCATGTAATATGGTTAATAAAAAAATTGCTACATTTTTGGCTGCCTCGTTGTTGTCCAGTAAGTGTAGTGGCTTAATGGCTGACAGCACAGAAAATAGAATTGGTGAGCAAAATTCAACTTCCATCCAAATCAGCTAGTATTCACTTCATTGGGGAAAAGCATGAATTCATCAATTCTCCCACCAGCCATAGATAAAATAGTGACTTTATTGCTTTGCTTGGTGTGAAGTGATTAAAAAAGAAAAAAGGTAAGTTACATTACAGTGGTGAGAAAGTGACTGAAGCTGAGGCGTCAAATGAGGAACAATAGCATTGCAGCCTCTTCAGATTTTATCAAGAATCTCTAAAGACATAGCAGAAGCACATTGCCCGGTTAATACTCCTCCCACATATTTTGAATAGAAGTTCATTTTGAATAGAAGTTCATTTTGAATAGGCTCATTCCTTGTTTCCTATTTAGAAAGGAGTTCCCAGATCCTTTCCTTTACTCTGACATTAGAAGTAGTGCTGTTGTTAATCTCTTGTGATGTGTGTAGTTTGTGGCAATGTCTCTTCATACTGAGGATACTGGGGTTGGCAGTTTTCCTGACAGGTAGTTAGGAGCCCAAACTCTTGTGTACCGTCTTGAGAGGCTGCTCTGATCAACAGTTTCATAATACTGAGGTTCTTGCAGTGCCATGTTGTGTCCCTGCATGCACCTGTAGTGGGCAACCCCTAGGCCACATTATGTTGCAGTCTGTGCCATTTCCTTTCTGCTCATGCTACATTTGATGATCAACTGCTTCTATTACTGTAGGCCTTTTCCTTATCAATGTAACTCAACAGAACCATAAGTAACCAAAAATATAAACCTAAACCACCTAAAAAAAAAAAAAAAAAAAAAGATTACCTAAACACTTTAACATTTCCTTTTCCAGCATCTGTGATATTCATACCAACTTCTGCAGTGTGGAATCGTTCCTCCTTGATAAGACTCCTGATATACTAGCTTTCTGCAAGACTAACTTTAATCCGACAATCCCTTTTTCTGATGTCTCGATTCAAGGCTACCTTCCTCTCCTGAGAAAGGACTCTAAAATCCACATGCTTGGTCTGGGAGTTTATGTCTGCAATCATCTCCCTCTGGCTAGAAAACACTTTGAAATCTCCAGACCATTCATATATGTGTCTCCATCTATCTCTCCTCAATTCAGTAAACTATCTCTTCTTTCTTTACTGTTCCCCCATCCTCTCAAGACTGTTGCATATTCAATAGCATTTCTGATAATATAGACAAAGCCATCTCTCTACATCAGTTTGCACACATTTGTGTTCGGTGACTTTAACACCCACTATACCATGTGGCTTAAACACATTGTAACTGATTTCACTGGCATCCAAATCCTTAACTTTTCAATCACTCATGCAAGTGATTGACTTTCCTATACATTTCCCCAGTAACCCGAATAGTAACGCTCCCCTTTTTATCTGTTTTACCTCCATCCCTGATTCTTGCCATGCTATGCAGCACTGCCCTCTTGGTAACTCTGGTCATGCAATGGTGTTTGTTAACATCTCATTCCACTCCCCCTCCACCTATGAACTTCCTACTAACAGAATATTTTTCTGTTATCAACACAGACTGGGACTTGTTCTGTGACTTACTTCATGACATCCCTTGGAATGTGGTTTTTAATCATCCCATACAGAAATGTTTGTCTGAGGTCACCTCAGCCAGCATCGAGGCTTTTATCCCAGCAAGAAAATATCAATGCTCATCTCCTTGGTTCTCACCTGCTTGCTCTGCAACTATAGCCCATAGGAATCACTTCTTCCATCTGTACCAGAGTGACATGTCTGATTGCAACAAACATCTCTCTGTCTCTGCTTGTAATGAGTACAAGTGTGTCCTCAATGAAGCAAAATAACTGTTTGCTGATAAAATAAAACAATGTATTGCATCTTGAAAGTTTGGTTTTAAAGATTATTGGCGGCTCTACAAGAGTGTGCTGAACTACAGCAATTCTGGAATTCCTCCTCTATTCAATCAATTTGAAGTCCTAACATCCTCAGCTGATAAAGCTGAATTCTTTGCTTGGAAATTCTCATCCAACTCACACAACTCAGGGTACCCACACCTGATTTCCCCACCTAAAACTGAGGCTATACTGAGTGAGATGTGCATAACCCCCATCAATAGTATTAGACATCATCTCTAAATTAGACTCTCATAAAGCAAGTGGTGGTGATGGGATACTAGCTGTAGTTCTAAAATAAATGTACCCTGGAGCTGGCTCCAGTTCTCTCCAAACTAAACATCTATTGCCTTGCTGATTCTTACTTTCCAGCCTGTTGGAAGTCCTCCTCTATCGTCCAGGTCTTTAAAAATCTGAAGACCCTGTTGACCCATCTAACTACAATCCCATCAGTCTCCTACCACTCTTCAGCAAAATCTTTGAGGCTTTAATCAATGCCAAAGTAGTTAAGCATCTCACCCTCACAATCTGTTCTCTGACAAAAAATGTTTTCCCCTTTGTATGGTCTACTGCTGATGTGATTACGGCCATAACTGAATATGTATACCAAGCTCTTAATAATAATGGCAAAGCTGGAGCTGTTGCACTAGATATATTGAAGGCGTTTGGCAAGGTTTGGCATGCTGGCTTTTTAGGTAAGCTTCAAGGGTTTGGTATTATAGGATGATTATTTGATTTAATCCAATTATTCCTGTCTAACCATGAAATGAATATTGTCTTGAACGGATTCTCTTCCAGTTCTTTTCATACGAGCGCTGGTGCTCCTCAAGGCCCCATCCTTAATCCTACATTGTTTCTGATCTTCATCAATGATCATCCTGATGTCATCAATTCTCAAGTAGACATCTATGCAGACAACACTACCATTTACTATTGTCTCAATAGTAAATTGCTGACAAAGATAACCTGGTCACTGGTCTCAAAAAGGACCTCCAATTTGTGGTTGACTGGGGCAAGAAATGGCTTGTGAATTTTAATGCATCCAAAACAAAACTAGACATTTACTCACCATACAGAAACTTCCCTGCCTCCTATCAGGATGGTTGATGCTCAACTCCACAAGAGCACCTTCTTGGTCTCGTGTTTTCCATTGACTTGAGTTGGAACATCTACATTGAATCAATAGCTGCATCTACTGCAAGGAAAGCTGATTCTTCGTGTCACACCAGAAGGTTTTTCTTGCCCGAGTCCATCCTTCACATCTACAAATGTACCATTCATCCATGCATGGAATACTATTGCCATATATGGTCTGGTGGCCCAGCTGTTCATCTCAAGGTTCTTGACAAATTCAAAGACAGATATGCTATGTGATTGGTCCTGACTCCAGTCACTTTCTCACTGATGTAATGTGGTTTCCCTCTGTCTTTTCTATAATTATTTTCATGTCATCTGCTCTGATGAACTATTTTCACTGGTGCTCCAACTGCATGAATTTAAGCATACTAATAGGTTGGCATCTAGGTTCCGCCCTTTTTACTGCCTCTTCTACTCCAACAACGTCTCTCACACTTCCCAACAGTGAAACTCCCTTCCTCTTACTTGCTTCCCTGATAACTATAATCTTCAAAAATTTAAATCTAATGTCAGTTGATATCTTTTGTTGCCTTGAACCCTGTTCTTCTTTTTATCCTTTTGTCACTCCACCATACCCAGTCTTTTCCCTTGCTTACATTCTCTGTAGCCCCTTGTGTACTCATGGCACACCAGCCTTGCTTGGGATGAAATGCTTTTGGGGGAAAAAAAAGATTTGGGGGTGAACAGCTCTTCAAGGCAAGGAGCCTCATTGATTGGAAAAAATTCAAGGTCTGTTTGGTCATGATGGAATGTTACTAACTTGGTTTTGCAGGTATTGGATGTTATAAGCAAGTTTTTTTGCCAAATTGAGCTCTTAGAGCTAGGTCTGATGAGGCATCAGCTGTCAAACTCTCCACACATAAACCATGATAAAAAGTAACAAATATACAGCAATTCAAAACAGATAAATAATAACAGTTACACCAAAGAAATTTCCTTTTCAGCTGTAACGGATAAATTTACCCACCCTCCACGGACATATTAAATGAAAACAAGTAGTCTTTTATTCTCACACACACACACACACAGTTGAATTCACTTTGTACTAATTTCATTATCAGGTTGTAAACACAGTACAAATAGTTTTTGACATTAGCCAAGTACCACTGAGAAAACAAAAGAGAATACTAAATTTGCAAATTGTTCTTAAGTTTTGTTTTTGTTAAGGAAAGAGGGGAAATTATTCAGCAACAAATAAAATTACAACAATGCTTGTAACAATGAAACAAAGAAAGCCTGTTTTTAACAGTAGTTAATCAGTGAGAAGCTGGTGAATCATAAAAGTTAGCAACAGCAAAAGTCAGCCACTATAAACAACTTGCAAATTTTTATTGATCGTTACAACAGTTTAACAGTGGGAAAAGAGAACAAAGGAGAAAAAAAAGAAAACCAAAGAAAAAAAAAAAAACACAAAACAAAAAATAAGAGAAAACCCAAAAAAGAAAAAACCAAAGAAGAAAAAATGAGAATAGAACCCAAAGAACAAAGAGGAGAAAACCTCGAAAGAAAGTAAAAACAAAAAAAAAAAAACCCAAAGGAAAAACGAAAAAAGAATGAAATCAAAAAGAATATATATATATATATATATATATATATATATATATATATATATATATATATAAAACCAAACAGAAAATTTGCAAGATACTGATACAGCAGAGATAAGAGTTTCAATTTGAAACTAAATTATGTTATTACAATTGACGATATAATTGACATGAAACCAAAACTTGCAAAAAGAAAGGAAGAAAAAAAATATGTAAATAATAAAACATCAGCTGTCAGTGGTGACTCACCCTAAGTAAATTTGTTCATTTTTTTTTCAGGAGTCAATAAATTATATTTGATTTCAAAACTTGAAATATAAATACTTCAGAACCTGTTAGATTGGCACTCAGCAAAAACCAGTTATTCATAATTTAAACAATCCAATATATCATCACCTTTTATTAAAAAAAAAACAAAAAAAAAACACAATGTGTCACTCAAAATAGCACACATCAGGGAATTGCAATAATGATGACGGATTCCCAGCTGATATGTTGCGTTACCTTTCTGAGTTATCCAGATTGATTATCCAATGCGGAATCTTCAGAAAGCAATTTTGAGCAATAGACAGCCAAGAAAAGGGATTGTGGGTAAAAATACACATTATGAAACTGCAGATATACCTAGTATTTTTTTTGTTTTCTTTTGTAAATCTTTGTTGGAATAAGGAAAATACTATGTAGAGAAAAAAAATTTTTTTTATATATCAACAAAGAAAAACCAATTTTCTTTAAAAGTACAAACTAAGCCTGCGGTGGAGATGGCTCTGTCTTTATCCATCTCTCTCTGAGCTGGCCTACTCAAATAATTAGCATTCTTCTTTCTTTATTCTGTCAGACTTAAATTTAGTCTCACATCAATCAGAAGTCATGTGATTAGCTCCAGCATTATCTGTCCACTTCATTTATCTATGAAAAAAAATCTCGTACTTTTGTGATACAATGCTCAGTAAAATTGTTCTTGCAAAAAAATATTTTAATCATAAAAATAAAGAGGGATAGGATACAAAAATTTTAATTTTATATGGCCTTCTGAGTGATTAATTATTTTCCACCCTACAACCTTTTATCTCCCCATAGACAAAACTATTTTCATGGTAAATGTTCAGGCAAGCTATGTTCCTTAGTTCTGTCAGTTTAGACCTTCAGAGCTAGGATCCAAAATGCTATATACACACAGGGTCACCTCATCCTCATTCCTTTTGTATTCCATTGGTAAAAAAGAAGTTCAGTTCAGACATCTTCCTCCCCAGAACTGTTACTTTGTGAAACAGACACCCAACAGGATGCTTTCCTGATTACAACAATCTTAACCTCTTCAAATATGAACTGTTGTGCATCGTACATATCCTCATAATGTACAGTTATTTCCTCCCTTTATGTCCTGGCAACAACTTTTCCTTAATCCTCTACCTTGAGCGGCTCTTGGGCCTTGTAGTGGGTGAACAGTAATACTGTATATATAAAAAAATTAACTTAAAAATAGAATACAATTTTGAATTCATATTCTTGTCATTCTGTATTTTCATATTTGACATAATTTCTGAAGCCTTACACGCTAATCAAAAATAAATAAGAAAATAGTTACACTGAATTATTTTGTTTTTGTTCTTAATTTGCAAAGTCATTGCAGCAAAAAAGTCCAAATATATTGAAACAGGTTTGAATGACTTTGCAAAATCTAATAAAACTATTAATAAATAGTAGAGAATAATTGTTTTTGGTTATTTTTGTTTAGCAGCATATCAACACCTCTATGAGTTACCATATATACTCGTGTATCATGTGACCCTTGAAGACTTAATTTTGAAGCTAATTTGACTAAAGTAAATGGATATATAGTTTGGTCAACGACATAACCAGGGCCAGCAGTACATATGCTAATTTTATATCTCATGTATGATGCAACCCCCACTTAAAATTAACTTCAAAATTAGATCTTCAAAAGTTGCATGATATGTGAATATATTTGGTATTTAAAGACAAAATCTAAATATCTTGTATGTAATTTTATTTTATTTATTTTTAGGAGGAGGAGAGATTGTAATGGCTCTAGTGGTACACATCTTACTAATTAATTCATTGGTGGGGGAAAAGTGGGGTATTCATACCTTTCCCAAGGGTATTTGCACATAAGTGAATATAATGAACCCAACCAGAATTTGAACTCAACTCTCCAACCAACAATTCTTAGCCATTAAATATTGCACCATCCACACAAACAAGCTTACAGTAATTGGCATTTCAAAGAGGTCACCAATCTAGGTACTAACCAGACTCAACATTGTTCAACTTCGATGATTGTACGGAACCCTGTGTTCCAATGAGATGTGACTGTAAGCCAGTAGGGAATAGAACCTTTTATAAAATATAAACATATTTACTTATTAAGTTGTATACTTTGATCCATAGGATATTTGAAGGAGGATTATTTCTGGATTAAATTTAAATGGCAGTTCAATATCTTATGATCACTGAAGTTAAGCAATGTTGAGCCCGGTGTTAGGTAACCACCTGGCACTTTCACTAGGAAAGTTTCCAAATATTAGCTCAAGCCCCATGGGGCCCACCTCCAGGCAGTATTTCTCCTTTGGGAGGGAGCTGCGGGTCATTACTCTGCACTTGTGGCATAACTAAAAGAAGTGCCAAGGTAACCTGAGCAATTTTCCACTGAATTGCTGTTAAACCTACTTTAAACCTCGACTGTGTCACATTCATTAATAAAATGAGTGCACTAAACAATAGAAAAAAATCCGCTTAAATGGGTGACCACTTGTATTATCATGTATTGGAAGCTTGGATCTGAAGTCAGTGTCATGGATAATGTCTCAGAATATGAAACTGAAGATACAAGTTTCAATTCTGGTTGGGTTTGTTATATTCACATACATGCAAATACCCTTAGGAAAGGTACAGATCCACCTCATCTCCCATTCTAGCTATGGGCTAATTAGTAAATCAGTAAATCATTATTATCTACCCCCACCCCATCCTGGCCAAATTCTTAGGATCTAAACACATTTTCTGGCTAGGGTTGATAAGCTGTAAAGTACAAATCAATCCATCAATCATAATATTTAGTAAGGAGATTTGTAAATATATCAAAGTTGCTTGGTTTCAATTTTGTATGTTTAATGTTTTCATGTTATTTTTATGTGCAGATCTTTAGCATTATACAAATATAGATAACTAACTTTTTGAGAGACTCAAAGATCATGACTTCAAAGGTAACAAAATAATTCCTAAGGTAATCACAGTTTCAAGAAGACTGACTGATTATCAAATTATTATTCTCAACTAGAACAGAGCTCCCTACTGAAATATGTTGTCAAATACGAGGGTCCAGCTGAAAGTGCCATAGGCTGACCAAGATATAAATGTTAGTAGACACACCAGTTGGCAGACTGAAAGACATGCAAATGTACCAGAATGCAACAGTTGGTCAACCAATTGTTGTATTCTGGTACATTTGCATGTCTTTCAGTCTACTTACATTTATATTAGTCAGCCTATGAACTTTCTAGCTAACCCAAACATAAAAATTAAGTGGTCTTGAGTAAAAAATAAAAAAGAATTTGAAAAAGTTATAAAATTTTTGAGCATTCAGTTTTAGCAAACCATGCTAATATTTGAAAACCTCTTGTATTCTTAAAAGAGCAGTATTTTGAACTACTTTAACAGAAATAGATATGTGTGTGTGTGTGCCATTTTTAACTTGACCGTAGTTAATTGAATTTTGATTAAAATTTTCAATATATAATGCCTAATCTATGTGATTAACTTTTCAAATAAAGTGGCAGAGACAATCTTTTATGAAGAAAAAATCAACCTGGACTTTCTTATTTCAGTCACACCTTTTATTAAATATTATGAAAATACCTTCCAACTCATTATTTTGTGAGCATTCTAGGACAAAGTGTTTCATTACTGAAAATTATAAAATACTAGCTACTCCTTTTATTCCAACCACTCCATCCACTTAAAACTCAAGCAAAATAGAGACACTTTCAGTTCTATGCACTGACAAGAAAGGATATTATGTTGAAAATTAAATATTTTTTGTGTAACAAAGATTTATTGACTTACCAATCTAACCCTAAAACAACATTAATAACTTTAATGTTTTAATTTTTTCTTCTATCTGTTGTATCCCTCCAGGATATAGGTGATCATGGCTCTCCACAATTTCCTATCCTTTGTAACTCTTAATAACATTTTTTTTTGCCATCTTTCCCAAACTTTCCAACCATTTGGTCAAGTTTGCCAAATAGGTTGAGCATTGCTTCCCTCTAGCCCTCTTACCTTCAATCTGTCCTGTGAGTATCAAATTATCCAAGCCCTCATTCATCATCGTGTGCCCCAGAAATTTTAACTGTCTCTTCTTGATGTTAAGTATAAGCACCCTTTTTGTTTCCATTCTCTCTAGAACTTTGTTGCTCACGTTTTGTTCATCCTCAGCATCCTTCTGTAGAACCATATTTCTATTGCTTCAAGTTTCTTCTTCATCTGTGAGTAGTGTTCAGTGCTCAATATTATTATTCTTTCATATGCTGTGTCCCTTAAGGTCATGGGGGTTCATGACTCTCCACAGCTTCCTTTGTATCACTACGTAAGGTTAGTCCCTTTACTATCCCTCCCATTCCCTGTTCTTCCATCCAGTTACACAAGCTCCTTAAGTAGGTTATTCAATGTTTCTTTCTACCTCTCTTGCCTTCAATGTCCTGTAAATATCAAAGCCCTCTTTCCTCATTGTGTATCCCAGAAATGCCAGCTGTCTTTTTCTGATTCTAAGTGTCGTTTTTTTGTTCTCATTTTCTTTAAAACTTCAATGCCCAGAAATCCCACCCACAATCTTTTCAGCATCCATCTGTGAAATCACGTCACTGTTGCCTCAAGATTCCTCTTCATCCGTGAAGACAAACTGTCCAGCATTCACTGCCACCTAAGGGGATTGATATTACGTAACTCTTCAATCCTCTCGTGAATATATACTAAAAAACTAAGTGTAAAAACAGAACACACACACGTTTTCTTTATTTATTAAACCAACAGATTTTATCACTTTATATATATATATATATATATATATATATGTGAATGAAGACAAAATGAAAACTTATCTTTATTCATATTATCATTTTACACACACATCACATATATATATATATATATATATATATATATAAAATAATTTCATTCATTTGTGAATAAGTCCTGAATGTTTTAATTAAAATCCAACAATTATTATCTTTTCGTTTTTTTGAAAAAAATTTCCAAATCAATGTGCTTTTCACCAGGAGAAAAAAAAAACTAATTGGAAATATGTCAAACACTGAAATAAACAAACAAAAGAGATTTTTAACCAAAATTTTGAACATGCTAGAAAGGATTAAAATATTTTAAAAACACTTTGGTCTTTCCTCTTAATAATAAGAAACATTTTGACTATAAAACTTTGTTTTTAATAAGTTTGAGGCCTTTTTCCATCATGCTATGCTGCTTTTTCAATGAGCAAGTGTAGGTATCTAGATAATGAAACTGTAAATTCTTGGAACATATAAATATTTTTTTTTAATGTTACAAAAGTGTCCCTCCTCTATGTTCTCTGACTAACTTTTATCATAATGAATATACAGATAAAAAAGCATTTAAAATTCATTTTAAGTGAATGCGGTGATAACGGTGGGTGATTTTGAGAGAAATAACAGTTATGAAAAAACAGCATTTGTTGCATAAGAATATATATGTTCTGACATGTGACATAAGTTGACAAACTGGACTAAATATATAGCCAACATTGTTCAGTTAGTGAAATCACTTTTAGTTGCTGTTAACTCAACATTCCATTTTAGTTGATCTATCCTTCACGTCTCATCAGGTATGGGAGTATAACCCAGAAAAAAAGAAAGAAAACCTCTTTACTCAAGGCAACCCTTTTTTTGATACTATAGATCACTCAATGCAAAGTTCAAGAGCCACTCAATGAAGAAGGTTACTGAATGATATTGTTGTAAGATCATAAGAGTAAAAAGTGCATATTATGAGGATATATAAGATAGGATAGATAACAGTTGGCCCTAGACTTGAAGAGTTTAAGATCATACTGGTCAGAGAAGCATTGTCTACAGCAGTGGTTCCTAAAATATTTTTTTCTAGGCCACATTTTTGGAATGAAAATTTGCTAACAAATTTTATGTGATGAAAAGCACAGTTAAAAATAAAAATTAGAGGGAAGATTAAAGGAAGCTAAACCATGAATTTGAAGTCAGAACATTATCATTGATAACTCTCTCCCCCAATTTGCAGACCATAGTTATTATATTCTTAATACTTGTTATAATGCAGAAATATCACAATGATAAAATCAGTCAATAATTATTTATAACTATTTATACTGGGAGTCATGTATGCAATTAAAAGTAATCTATAATAATATTTTAAATTTTGAAATCATTTATTTTTGTCATATGAATTTTTTTAAAACTGTTTCTAAATCTTTGATTTTTTTCAATCATTCCGCATCACCTACTATACTCTTCCACTGCAGCTATGAGGCATGACAGACAGTTTGAGAACCACTGTTCTATTGAGTATATGCCACAAACAGAAATGTTGACAGCATAAGATATTTAGACAATGTTAGATATATTAATAACTCTTCTCAGTGTTACAGACAAATTCTTTTATGTGTCATTGGGATAATGAAAGATACCTTCCAAAAGCTAAGCAAAATATTAACAAACAGGAAAATTATATTAGAAACAAAGAAAAAAAGCCTTGAACTGTAACACAACAGCAGTTCTCCTGTATAGCATTGAATGTTGGACAATCTCTTCACAAATGAAAAAGAGACTTGAATCAACAAAAATGTGGTTCTACAGATTATTATAGATATGTGGTTAGAGATATTTACAAGACATTGAAGGCAATGGACTGAACATGTGAGCAATAAAGTTTTAGAGAAAATGGAAACAAAAAGGCACTTATACATAACATCAGGAAGAGCTAGTTGAAATTTCTAAGGTACATAACAAGGAAAGAGCACTAGAAAAATTTGATACTCGGTGTTGAGAGGTTTTAATTCCTAGGTCTGGTAGTGCTAAAATCATATATTCAGATCCAGTGGATAAAACGGACAAGTGTCACAAAGTTGAACAAAAATGGTGAGTAGTAACAGACATGTAACATCCTTTAACCAAGGAAAACAGAATGACAACAATCTACTTGACTGAATAAAGAATTTAGCCCAAAATTCCAAGCAAGTTACTGAGCATGATGAAAAAGGTCTGAAGGTACAATGGCCAAAATGTTGTGGTGGTGGTGGTGGGGGGTATAACAACCAAAATGAAAATACCGATTCAAATTAGTAAGTTATATAATAAGAAATTTACAACATTAATTATATTGACATAGTTCAACATTTTATTTTTTGTTCTTTTTTAATCTTTACATTTTATGAGGTACATGGTGAGAAAAGGTGATAATGATTATAATTTAAAATAAACTTTTTTATTGATTACTTCCTATATTAGCATATTATTATATACAACATATTATTTAGTTTGCTATAAAAATGCTATAAAAGATTTCTAAAAAAAAAAAAAAAAAAAAAGGTTATATTCTTTTTTTTTTCCTAAAATAAATATATTTTTCTTTATTTGACTACTTACGAAGACGCCCAAACAAAATTTCAAGATTATTTTCACTCACCTGAAAAATATAAAAATAACAGATTTTAAAATTTCATTAAAAAAAAAAAAAAAAAAAAAATATGAAAAAGCTTTAATAGTTTTACTGTTTGAGAAATTTTAACACAGGAGATAACAGTCAATCCAAAAATCTTAGTCATCAGAAATAAATAATTGTTTAATTTCTGTCCAAATTTCTTGGATAAGGAATTATCATTATTTACGCTATTCACATTTGGACTAATGTCCTCATCTTTACTGATGTTATCACAATGTTCTGGCTGTTAGGCCCTTCAGCTTTCATCAGGTGTACATTGATCATTAGAGACATCTGAAATGTTTTGATAGCAACAAAAATAAGGACAATAGTCCAAATGTAAATAAAAAAGTTGTTTATTAATCAAATATTGGTAACCAACATTTTGAAAATCATTTTCATCCTTTTTGTGCCACATGAATACATTGAGCATACCATCAATTTACAGCAAAGGAAAACTTAAAAACATCTTCCAATAAAACAAATGAATTTAATTGTTCAAATGTTACCTACATTCCGAAAAAGATGTTTTTGTAGAAATTATCATACTATTATTTTCACATAAAAATATGACACAAGAGAGAAAAAAACAAAGTTAGAAAAACTTTGAAATTTTTCATATCACATTATGTATATATTTTAAAATCAAATTAACTATGCTTGAATATAATTTTGAAAATAATTCAATTTATAAATTGAATACAGATTTTGTTTTTTTTAATTTTAGTTAATTTTAACTAAAGTTGGTCATAGAAAATTATCAAATTTTTTTGCTTAACATAACCCTAAAGAGACTAAGAAATTTCATTTATCTTCTGAAAATTGAGGAAGGGTGGGGTAACATTAAGTTAAAAAATCTAACCCACATTTCATGCTTAAAATATTGGACAAATAATTTTTAGTATATTTAATGAATTCTGTTATATAAAGAAAAATGTTTGATGCTTTAAAACCAGTATTGTCACCTGGAAGAATACTTGACATCAGATTCAAAATGGTTCAAGTCACATAATGCATACAAAGCCCAAATTGATCTACATTCTTTTTTTATCATATATATATATATATATATATATATATAAAGGGAGAAAATATGACAAAGAGGGAAATTTTTTGTGTGACACATTTTGTCCTTGAGTACTTTCCTGGATGTTTATATTGATGATGTCCTAAAAGATAAAACATGTCACACAAAAATCTTTTCCACTTTCTCATATTTACCCCTAAAGTTGTTCTTGATATATAAAAAAAATATTATATATATATATATATACACACTTTAAACCAAAAGTTTGGGGCATCTCTCTGGATTTCATATGAATTACCTAAAAATTGTTAATTGTAAAGTTAAAAATTGGTTGCATGCACTTTTCAAAATCAATTTAATAGATCATTTTGGGCTAGAGGGACTTTCTTTTTCTGATGGCTTTTAGTCAAAGTTAACTAAACCAAAGAAGGTATGAAACTTATTAAATCAAGAGGATTGGTCCAAAATCTTGGCCTGTAGAGTGTGTGTGTATGTATAAATATATATGATATCTTAAAATATGACAAGTCACAATTTTGTAAGGAAAGGCTTGTTGGTTAAGCTGATAACATATATCCAATATCCACAGGTACATCAATAAGTCAACAGCATTTATTTTACACAAAACACTTCCTTGTCACTTGGCTTCATCCAGGCTAGTATTAATCACAAAGAATATCAAATCCATATATGAATACTAATTAACTATGAAAATTTTCGGTTTAAGTTTTTACTAAGAAATTACTATATTCAATTTATAGTATGACTAATAATAAAAGTGTGTTTCCATTAATAATAATACAACCATGATTCAATTAAAACATTTTTAAAATCCAAATGTGGTTTAATAAAAAAGTCAAAGAGCTTCATACATATCTTTCAAAAAACAAAAACACCATGATCTGAAAACATGCACAAAAGAAACAGACAAATTTCAATGTAAGCATTTAATAAAAGATGACAGCCTACATTTAAATATAGTAATTATTCAATTGTAAAATGTATTTTGAAGAGATTCAAATGAACAATTTATGAAACTAGTTTATAAGAATATTCCACATGCTAACCTCAATATATTTGTAAATACTCCTCCCAGTTTTTTTTGAACAGGAATAGAGGTTTATCCCTGGTTTCTGATTTAGGAATGGGTTCCTGCCAATGTCTACTTTAAATCTATACATTAACGTCTCTACCTAAACTCTGAAATTTTATTTACAATTTATTTATTTTTCAATTTTATTTTCCTCAGTAAGAGTAGATCTGCTTATATCTCTGAGATGAAGTATTATGATTATTTAAATTATCCTCATCTTCATTGTGATATTCACAATGTTTCATCTGTTGCATGCTCCAGCCTTCTTTAGGTGATTGGAATTTTGAACTGAACCCTTTATTTCATCCGCCAGGATTCCACATGCCATGCCTCTTCCAGATGTCTCAGTTATTTCCCTTTAACTCAACTCTCCAAGTTTTTTTATTTCTCCACTGCTGTAGCCTGGTATTGAACTCACAACTCTTTGGATTTATTCACTGGATCTAACCAACATCTTTATCCACTGAGCCATGTGTCCTTGAGGATGTTGTGAATATGGCAATGAAGATGAGTATAACAGTTTGAATAATGTAAATAAGGAGTAGATATGTTCACCTATCATCCAGTTCACACTCCTCCCCGGTCTTTTGAACTGAAGTAGAGGTTTATTCTTTGTTCCCTGTTTAGGATTCAGTTTCAAGTTCACTCTAAAGTCTTTACATTCTCTTTCACTCCCAGTAGCCCCTTGCATCTTAGTGGCATTATCATCTTGCTTGAGTGAATTGATTAAAACAATAAAACAAACAAAAAAATTTGGTTCTGTTCAGAATAAGTTGTGAGGTTTATAAAGCAACTATCAGGGTAATTAAATAATAATAATCATTAATAATGATGAAATGATTAAAGGTGTATGTACACATCCATGCAAAACACACACATAAATTAATATTATTTTTAAATATTTACATTTTCAGACTTTATAATAAACATTTTTCATGATCAATTACGCTATCTCCTTGCTTTCAATCTTCCTAACTATTGCCAATTACCAAAATGAATATTCAATAAATTGCAAACAAGAATATTTTAAGTGAAACATGCTTACTTCTAGCCATAATTATAAAAATACAATTTAAACTATATCTTTACTCATTTTAATGTTTATTATTCTAAAAGGCTATTGTGTGTATGTAGGGGGTGATAGATTATTAAAATAATGTGATGACTGAATAAAGAAATAAAAGTCATCTCAATTGTCAACTTTCCAATCTTTATCAAGTAAAGGTTCATATAGGTCACTTGGCTGAAGGCAGCTTTTAAACATGTTATTTAGACATGCTATGAATATTTGATCAGTGTAGGCATGCTTAAGTAAATATGTGCACAGGTGGAATTCCGTTATTATGCATATTTACAGGGTTTATATATATATATATATATATATATATATATATATATATATATAAAGTTATTGGGTTGACTAAAATGCTCATTTGCTTATTAAGTATAAAAATTACTTAATGACCCAAACTAACTTTTTGGCAGACCCAATACTTATATATGTGCAGTCATGAGTGCCATAATAAATGAATGGAGGTCTGGTGCAGTAGCTGAAAAAAAAAAAATATTTATATACACTGAATGTGCGTCATAAGCTGCATTAGCTGAAGTGGAAAAAAAAAAAAACATATTTAATCAACAAAATGCAGTGGGATGCAATTCAAAAGGTTTGGCAAATGAAAGTGTGCAGAAACTAAAACTAAAACAAGTATAGCTCTTTGTCAGTCATCCTTATGAGAGAAGGCTGCTCACAAAAAGACTACCTTGAAGGAAATGATGAGCAAATTACATAGGAAGATAAGCCATTTATTTTTTAGTCAAATTCATCAAAATTTTAGCTAGCACCTACGAGTGGGGGCAATAATAGTTAAGTAAATTAATATTATATGTCTGTGCAAAAGTCCCCAGTAGTCTTCCTTTTGAAATCTATAGAAAATAAAACAGAATTCTAAATAGAAAACCTTTTTTATAATAATAGTAATAATAAAAATGATAAATGCTAGATACTATTGCATGGAGATAATATTTGCTAAGCCTATCCTGACACAAAGCCAGAATGCACCAAACAAAAGCAATCATAAAAATTTATAATCTGAGTACCATAGAGCCACATTCATGACACCATCTACCCAGTGAACAAAAAATGGGAAAGATTTGTGTAGACCTTGTTGCTTGCAGCTTCCCAACTGTATCTAGATAGGTTTCAGAAGCCCATGGTAATAAATGACCATGTAGAGAAATACAAAATACCTTAACAGCAACAACTTGCATGATGACCATCTTCAATATAGCATGAAAGTCTCAGAAAAGAAAAAGCAAACAGAACGAAAGTGAAGTTCTTTATTTCAAAGTTAGTATGAGACATATGAATTAGCTGTCAGAGACACAGGAAATGATGGGATTGATTAATCTGTTCAAGGACACATGACCCAGTGAATAAAAGTGTTGGGTGAAGTAATCCAGTGACTTGATCCAAGAGTTATGAGTTCAATACCTGGCTAACAAAAACTTGGAGAGTTGAATTAAAGGGAAATAACTGATACTGAGATATCTGGAAGAGGCATGGCATGCAGAACTAGAACAATCTACCACAGTGGATAAAATAAAGGGTTCAGCTTGAAATTCCAATCACCAGAAGAGAGTTGGAATGTACAACATCTGAAATATTGTGAATATGGCAAGAAAGATGAGGACAATAGTAAAAATAATTACAATATCTCATCTCAGAAATATAGACAAGATAATCTGTTCAGATTCTCCAAACAGCAGAATAGAACCTGATATAAATACAGAGAATGAGAAGAGGAATAAATAAAACTTTTTTATTTATTTATTTTTTTAATCTAATTCAACCCAAGCAAGGCAGTAAGAACACTAAGATAGAAGTGGGTTATTGGGTGTAAACAAATTAGAAAACAGAAACCTTATTAAGACGCGAGAACAATAGAAGAGTGATCAGGAAGACAACAGAAACGACTGGCATTACATTTAAATTTTTGAAACTCAGTTGGCTGGAAAGCTTTGAGCCAGAAAAGAGTTTCAAAATGAGAAGTTCATGAAAAGAAACTGTTAGTATAGAACTAATGGTTGATGAAACCTTGTTACCAATCTAGTACTGCACTTGAATTCATAAAGTCTAGGTACCATAATGAAAGAGTTCATCTGGGTAATAAAAGTATTTATAGAAAAGGCACATGGAAGTAACTTTACAGCAGTGACTGAAGCCGAGACATCAGGTCAGACAGGACCAATAATATTGCAGATTATTCTTTGGATTTTATCAAGAATCTCTAAATATAGAGTGGAAGCACCAGACCATATGTGGCAGCAATATTCTAAGCATGGATAAATGGTAAACTTAGAGATAGACGAGATAAATTCTGGAAAGAAAAATTGTCTAGCATGATACAGTGGATCAACTTTCTTAGCAGGAAACCTAGTAATGGATTCAGTAGTTTTTTCACTTCATGTCAATACTGACAATTTTTCTGGCAATTCCTGCAGCCAAGCCATCCATAAATATAATGCACTGTATTCCTTTGGATCTTGTGACTATGGCTGAGAGGGGTGGTGCATATAGCCTGGGCAGTGCACAGCTTTCATATACCATGACCCAGGACTGCACCCTGGAGAGGTCACTCCAGTTTCACCACCAAAAGCTGAATTTTGATCAAACAGCATTCTATCTTTATATCACATGATAAACAGATGCCTACTATAAATCTACACGTTTAGGTAAAAACATGGTTGATAATAGCTAAAAGAATAGCTGAACGTGATTGCACATACAAAACATTCAGACAATTTTTACACACTGTGTCCAGAAGAGAAAAAAAACTTATATGAACACAAGAAAAATTACATAAAAAGCTTAACCACAGTACCTTATCAGTCACTAGCAGCATGGCCCGGCGTTGCCTGTGCTTGATTAAAAAATAGTATGACTAATACAGCAATCGCTATCACTTGACTTAAAATATTTTTGCCCTTCCTTGCCTTTAGAGGAGTGCCCTTTGCCATGCTGATGTTGTTACATGCCTTACTTCTTGCCTATATCACACTGCCAACTTTTTCTAAGCTCTATAGTAAACATTAAATCTGTTATGAAAAAAGAACTAAACAAAATAAACACAATACGATCAGCTTTAAAAAAACGGAAAAACATTTTTGAGGGTTGACTGATTGTCGATTTGCACTCTGTTTGGGGGGTGCTCAGAGTTGAAACTTCACATGATGACTCCCAATGGCCTCTTCATCGAAATCGGGTGAGAAATGCGGCCTGGGCGAGGTAACAACGCCCACGACAGACACACAGACAGACAACATGAGAAATATAGATAGTAGATTTTTAATGCAACTTGTATCAGTCAGTCATTTAAGTTCCATACGTGATACACAGTTGGGTGGTCATGTATCTTTCAATACATGACTGATGAGACAGTAGATTTTTCCCATGGTAGATTGACATTTCTTTCTGCGATAGACTGGTTGCTAACCAAGGCTAAAGAACCCAGTCTGTTTTGCCATTCAACCCATAGCTGGAGGAAGAAGAGATGGAGTCATACCTTTCCCAAGGATATTTCTGTATAAGTGAATTTAACGAACTCAGCTGGAATTTGAACTCAGCTCTCTAAGTTCTCACTTCAAGCTGATATCCATTACACCACAATTTTTTTTTTTTTTTTATAATGTTCTTAAGTATAGTAATAATACATTTGCAACTCCAGTTTATAAAAAAACAACTAGTAATGACTCTGGCCATCTTAATTTCTCTAGTGAATGCCTGCTTAGGTATAAAATAGGTTTTATTAAAAATTTCCTCAGGAGAGTGTACAAGAATTGATCCTCTCACATGCTTTTCTTTAAAAAATTAAATAACGTTAAATGATTATCAATAATGGATTTCCAAATCAGTTGCTGGATTTAGATATTAGGCTTTTTCTATCTAAGGTAGCTAATAGCAATGATGAGAATACATACATAAACAATAGCATTAATATTTTTTATAAAAAATCAGATAAATGATAATTACAAACAAGATTAACTTAGACTTAAGAACATTATAAAAAAAATGCACAATACCAGTAGACAAGAGCCAAAAAAATTAGACTATTTATTACAAAAAATTAAAACTGCCAATCTTATAATTAAAAATAACACGTTTAACAAGAAGACTCACACTACATCTTTCTGACCATAGCTCAATTAGGTTTCATGTAAATACTCATGGAGACCTACTGGATCCTATTCGCAACATACTGGTTGATAATACAAATATAATAGCATCGTCTACATGTAAAAATGGCTAAAAATATTGGAAGCTTTACTAATATAAACAAAAAAACAACACTCAGTAATATCAACTATGAACATAGACACAATATCTTGACTGTGTTTTGAAAGTAAAACATTCTATAATGCTAAATACATATATACAACAATCCATTTCTAGTTAACAGTAAATACAATTCATCCTTGATAATGGCTAAAGGTATAGCTGAAAGCACTTGGAAAAATAAAACATTCGAACAGTTTTTGTAGAATTTATCTACAGAAAAGAAAAGATATGAAAAATTATATAAAAAACTTAATCAAAGCACCTTATCTGTCATATTTAATGAAGCTTATATATATATATATATATATATACACACACATACATACATAATATGCATCTGCAACAATAATTTTCCTGTGTTTACAAATACAGGTTTTTCTTAAATCTCTGCATTTGCCCTTGAAGTTCATGAAAGAAAAAAAAACTTTCCCTGCTTATCAGTATTGTCTTTTTTATTAATTTATACCTCAATTTTCACACACATACATATGAGCGCATGTGTACATATACTTTTGTCTCTTCATACATATGTGCATCCATGACTATGAATTGTTGATAAGTTTAAATTCACAGGCCAAAGCAAAGAAGACCTATTATAAATAATGATTAGGTAAACCTCAACAACAAACCAGAAATTACAATAGCCTAATAATTCTAAAGAATGCCTCATTCCCCATTCCTTTTCCTATCTGATGACTAATCATCTAGTGCCAATAATGACTAATCAACTAGTGCCAATATTAGCAAACAGGACACATATTTCTGATCCAGGACCAAGCAACATTCCAATGACTTTAATCACTAAAATTAACAAACTCATTATATAAAAGAACATTTTCAAAGCTAATATATCAAGACTTTAATAAAACAAAGAAAAACTTTGCCATGGAAAAAGTAGACAATATTTAGTTAGCATTAAAGGCAAATAGTGAAACACTAGAATGGCAGTATAAAAAGTAAAAGTTTAAACCTAACTTTACAGTCAAAAAGAAAAAAATATGTTAATAGTGAATATTTATGCATATTGAAGGTTATATTTATATAAAAATAAAAGTAATTTATTTTTGCATTAAAAAGTCAGTGAATTTTAAAGGTATTTTCTAAACAATTACAAAAAGCATGTAATAATATAAAATATCCATTTGAATATTTTTGCATATTTTAGAGTAAAAGAATTAGTTTTCTATGAAGATGGCTAAAATTCTCTTCATTTTTTTTTCCCCACTAAAAAAAAAAAATAAAAATAAAAATAAAAAAATATATATATATATATATATATATATATATATATATATATATATATATATATATATATATATATATATTTTCTACTCAAATAAAGAAAAGATTTTTAAAGTTTTCATTTTCCTGCCTCAGGAGAACAGTTGCAAAATACATTATATTCATACATATACAAATGTTTAATTTATTGTATTTCCAACTAATGAATAAATATACTTTTCATATAATAACTATACACTGATGGATAATAACTAAATATGCATAGAAAACAGAAAAAAAATTGATTTAATAGAAATAAATCCTATTTATCCATCTTAAACCCCTTGCATCTTAGTTGCTTTATTGCCTTGCTTGGGGTGAAATAATAAAAAAAAAAAATCATATCCTAGATTAATATATGTGTGTTAAAGATACAA
Organism: Acanthosepion pharaonis; assembly: GCA_903632075.3. Classification (NCBI taxonomy): domain Eukaryota; kingdom Metazoa; phylum Mollusca; class Cephalopoda; order Sepiida; family Sepiidae; genus Acanthosepion; species Acanthosepion pharaonis. Next base: position 2,035,125 of record CAHIKZ030000329.1, read on the forward strand.
TTTCTAAATTTGATTTTTGATATCCCAATGTGAATAGGCAAATCAACAATTTTCTTTCTTGTTGTTTGATTGCCTTCCCCACTTGGTTTACCATCTAGGAAGGGTAATAGGATGTAAGCTGAAAGATAATTCCACTTCTTAATAGGCGCCAACCTACTAAAAGTTGTTTTGTTTTTTTTTCATTTTTAGGAAACAAATGCAACTTAAACTATAAAAGAAAAAAAAATGTATAGCATTTAGAAAAAATATGTTTATTTGAATTTTCTTGTCCTATAGTTCATATTTTTATAAAATTAGGCATAAAAAAATTTTGATAGCTATTTATTATAAAATGGTAAATATTAAATATTTTGAAAATTTTGCAGATTTTATTTATAAATCTTTGAATAAAAAAAATCTTTTCAAATTTATTTCTTTATAAAATGGTAAATAATAAATATTATATTGTACTTAGTTCATATAATTTTATAATCTTGTAAATAAACATTACCAAGGGAGTCTTGGTAGTTTGGAATAATCATGGTGTCATCAGAAAAATCTCCTTTTGAAACACCTTTTTTGGGGGGTGGGGTTGATGAAGGTTAAACAGAGTCAAAGTTAAATTGTTTCAATATAAAAATAATCTCATCTCAGATGTATTTTCTAAACAATTTCAAAAAGCATATATAGAATATATATTTGCATATTTTTCATTAATTTAGAAAATAAAAAAAAAGTAATTTTCTATAAAAAGGTTAGCATTCTCTTAATCCACTTTCTCTAAAACAATTTTTCTACTTATAGAGGGAAAAGTCAATTTTAAACTATTAAAAATCTATATTTTCAATGATGTAAACAAGATGCTATTTCCTGTAAGCCAAATGAAGGCGGCTGTTGCACATTAAAGCATTCTTTACAGTGTAAAAATCAGTCAAACAACACAAATTAACCATTTTACATAAGTCATTATTTTATATTGATTTTTTTTAAATAATAAAATATGTCAAACCATGTCAGACTATTCTTCTGAAACTTTTGTTTATACACCAGCTGATACAAACAAATGTTGTATTTTTTGATCCTTGTAGAAAACAAAGCTGCTCTCCATAATTTTACACATTATTTTTAACAAAATTTTGCAAATTACTTCCACAAATTTCACACAATGATCTTTTCACATACGCACAGTATATAATATATACATTTCATGCTAATATGAAAAGCCTCATCTCAAATGTATTTTAGTGAAAAAAAAAAAAAAAAAAAAAAAAAAATACAGATATACCATTTTGACCTAATCAAAAAATAATAAGTTTAACACACCACTCTGATTCCTCAATACAAGCCACAATCCATTAGTCCACTGTGCCTCCAGGCACACAGCATCAACACCTTGTTAACTAGAGTCTAGGGAAAAGCAATAATACTAAGGAGGCTTAATTTGGTTTCATTTGAAAAAGAAATCAATTTACTCACATAAAATCAACTTTTAATACTCGATTTTAAATCCATTTTTGAGAGATATCAATTTAATTGCACTAACATCAAATATTTGGATTTTTCAATAATTTTTGTACCTTTTGGGTGATGAATTATTCTCCACCCTGAAAGTCTTATCCCACAGATGAAACATTGCAAGCCTCTCACTACTCTATTGCTACTACGATAGCAAATATTCTAATTAGTTACATTTCTTAGGCCAACAATCTTGGATCTTTACAGATATTCCACCATGACATGTTCACAGTGGCTAATCCTCTGCATTCTCTTTGTGTTCCTTTGGTAAAGAATAAATTCCACTCAGACAGCTTCTTTTCCAGAACTGTTACAGACTCCCAAGAGGATACTTCCCTGACCACTACAATCTTAATCTCTTCAAGTCCAGGGTGATGCAATATCTATACTACTTATCCTCATAATATGCACTTTTTACTTTCCTCTCCCTCTCTTCCATACAACAATCTCACTCAGAAACCCTCTACCTTAAGTGGCTTGTGACTATTGGGTGAATCAAAGTACAGACTAATAGGATTAAGACTAAGGATGAGCCATTGTTCATTAAATTCACTAACATGCTAGGTGAGCGAGTCCATTTCTCCCCCCCCCCCCCAACCTGTGGGTGGATGGTAGGATGGACTGGGTTCTGTGGCCTTGTCTAAGAGAAAGAAAAACTCTGAATTCAGAACCTCCAACTATGGGTAAATAGCAGGGCAGTCAGGGTTCTGTAGCCATGATTGACAACCAAAATAGAAGGACAACTCTGAATTAAAATCTGAAGCCGTAATCCTTCAGACAGTTCGATGTTATGTTCAATTTCATTCTGGCAACTCCTGCGATGACTGCTTTTCCCTTGGACAACATCAGTGGTGTGGAAAGGGGAGACATGCTGCATGGACAACTGCCAATCTCTCATAAAAACCTTTCCGAGGCCTGCACCCTGGAGAGGGCATAACTCTTTGGGTACAGATCCATGGTCTTTTAAGACCAACAGATGACATAATACATAATAAAACAACACTATCAAAAACTTTTCTTTAATTCTTTGGTCAATCATTATATTAATATAGCAAGAAAATTTTCAAATTTAAGAACGCTCATAAATATTCATACAGTTGGTTGAAAAATCAGTCAAGCTATGGAGGAAGCAAAGTGACACAATTCAATGTCTAATAAATGAAACTGATATTCTTGAAGTTGAGATCAAAACTAAATCTATTTCAAGCTTGAATGCAATCTTCAGGTCATGTGTGTTGCATTTTGGCTTGGCTATTTATTTGCTTGCCAATAGTGCATTATGGGTAGCAAGGTCTATTATAATATCCTAACAGTTATTGGGTTGGGGGTGATGGTGATGTTTCAAATTATTCTAGAGGCTATTGAGTAGGAATAATTGTGGATTCAAATGCAGTTGTTTGTAGTTATTTGATAGTGTTGTTAACATTTTACTTGTTTATTATTGATTACTTAATTATTTATTGTTGAAGATTTTTATTATTTTTACTTGTGTTCATTCATAGTTTATTAATTATTTAGTTTATACTGTTTACTTTTCCAGGGTGGAGGAGGGGGGGCGGTTATACTGCATTGTATATAGTGTGTATGTTTTCAATTTTCATGGTGGTATTTTACAAGATTTTAGTTTTTAGTTTTCAATTTTTAAACAATGTAGTAAAAATTTATTTTCATGCTTTCACTTTTAGATAAGTTCTGATTATTTATTCAGTAATTTGCATTGGTTTGGGAATGTGATTATAGCTATTTTCTCCTTCAGCATTTACAGGTTTTGGATTTATTGTAAGATAATGCTGTCTTCCTTATTTTCGGTGTAATTTTGTTTTTGTTTTTCATTTCCTGTATATATTTAGAAAGCATAGTGTTTGCGTATTTACTATTTGTAAAGGATATATATGTGTGTGTGTGTGTGTGTGTGTGTGTGTGTGTGTGTGTGTGTGTGTGAATTGGGATCAAATGCAAAAATGAATCAGAATCCAGCAGAATAAGATAAACAAATAGGAAATGTTTATCAATGTCTCACTTTTCTTAAAGCTTAATCAGAGAATGACATATGGAGAAAAAAAAAAGAAATTTAGTTATTTTTATCCTTGCGTTCGAAAACTTCGAAAGGATGCATAGTCTCTCCTTCAATTTAGAACACCATAAATTATACTAATGTTCGTTTAACAAGTCAAATACATAAGAAAACATGATTAACCAATGAAAATCAAACACAAAAATATAAATACCAGAATTTCATTCTTTTCCTTTATATGTCATTCTCTGATGAAACTTTAATAAAAGTGAAACGTTACATTGATAAACATTTTCTTTGTCTTTTATCTCGTATATATATATATATATATATATATATAAAAACACACACACACAGGATAGCAAAATGTTCCTCATCCAACCATAAAGAGAGATAAAAAAAAGAAAAAAATGACGTTTGATCATTTGGCTAAGCTAAAAACTTTTTTCTACACTCATATGTGCACAAAATGAAGGTGTAACAGAAGAGTAACACACACACACACAAATAAATAATATGAAATAAAAATAATCAGCTTAGAGTTACTCGTGTTCTCTGAATACTAAGGAAAGGATGAATCCACATTTCCCTGCTATCATTACCAAATATCTTGATTAATGCTATACCTCCGGTATGCCCCAATTGTCGTCGGTGGTTAGTGACTATTTATACAAATCATTTTCCATAAATGCAACCCCAGCAGAAATACTTACAAAACATTCTAACACCCACTGTCAACTTTGTCAGGACAACTATATTTGTTATCTAGGCTATAGGAATAATAGCATTACATCTATCAGGCTCACTTGCTAATTTATAATTAGAAATAAACAAAAACAAATACTTTCAGATGTAGCTGTAATAATTAGTCATTCTATCATTTATGAGTTTTTGTTTATTGTTGTCAAGGAAAATAACAGAAAAATTGTAAAGGATGTTAAGTGAAAGAAATTTTTTTAAGGTCAGAATGGGAGGATAAACTTCAGTTAGACATTTTCCCCACACCTGTATACTCTTAAAGCTAGCTCTGGAAAACTGCTAAGTTCATATTACTCCTCATGGGTGCTGCTGTTTTCTACTCATACAAGCTTTACAAGTGTTTTCAGGGAAAGATGGCTACTGCTGATGAGAAAGAGTAAGGATAAAAGGAAAAACTATCATTCTTAAAAATAAGTTTGCCTTCCTTTTAGGAGTGAAGAAGTGGATCTGGAGGAAGCTTTACTCCTTACTATTTGAAACAGAAGAAATTTTATTGTTTCTGATGTCATCAAATAGCAAAAAATAATGTATTGTTTGATTATTGCTTGTGATATTAATAGTATTTCTCAACTTAAGTAGAGAAGGAAATAGATTTCTTATGAATCAAGACTATTTAAAACAACTAGAAATATGCATGAAAATTTCATGGTTTTCCTATTTGAATTTTCTGATGAATCCTAATTTTTCAGTTAATGATTGAATAAGAAGCACATGGCAAGTTCTATGACAATAAAATATCTGTAGAAATTACCCTGTCACATTGTTAAATATTTGAGCTTAACAAATTTAAAAAATATTGCATTAACAACCACAACTATGAATGCTAGTTGTTATTTTATAAAGTAAGTAGAAATGAAAAGATTTGAAATTGAGAACTTTTTCATTTCATTGAAACAGCCGTTAAGCACTTCTATCTTCCTTTATTTCTTTCATGTTTTGTTAAGCAATCAAAATGGAGTACTCCATTATTTATGAGTTATTTGCAGCAGATGTTAACATGCTTATCTTCCCTTCTCTTAATAATAATTTTTTTTAAAAAATAATTCAGCAGATGATGTCTATTTATGGTAACTGGATTTTTGCCGATTGTCTTACTTGGTTTCTGCTGTTCGATATTGTACATCTGAAAAATGACACATTCATTATGTTGCTATCGCTTCTCGGCCTTTTAGCTAAGATTTGATCACAGCTACGACTAGCTTGGATCGGCTCAGGTCTGGACCAGCTATGACTAGCTTAGACCAGCTCTGACCAGCTAAGACCAGTGGCCCAAGTAAAAACACTCGGGTCCCCACATTAAAAACCGACCTTGTGTCAAGTAAATAAAGCTTCTCAGCCTTTTGGTTGAGATCAAAGTGTAGTATCTGTTCTTATTAGTTTATCTGATTCTCTCTCTCTCTCACTTCTAACTTACCATTAATTTTTCTCACTTAAGCCATGTAGTGTATTTTCCCCTCTTTCCATGCAATCATAACTGAATAGTCCATTATTTATGAGGTATAGACAGAACATAACGGTCATGTAAACTAATGAAGAGAGAGAGAGAGAGACAAACAAAATTATAATAGTTAAAAAGATATTAATAAATATGACCTCCCATCCCTAGTAAGGATATTTACCTCCATATGTGGGCAAATTTACTAAAGCCCCTTAGACATACACATGGGAGTAGAGGTAAAATTGTTCAGACCCCCATCTCAGCACATTCTTTTTTGGAGACCTCATGTATCAGGGCTGGATTCTGATCTTCCTTTAACAACCATGGAAGTAGTGCTCTAGGAAAGGGGATTGTCCCTTGCTGCTTAAGAAATGAAAGAAAAGAAAAATAAGCATAGTTCACCCAATACAAGGCACTAGAGCCACTCACGGTAGAAGTCTACTGTTGAAAGGGTTATGATGAATGAGGTGTGTGATATGAATGAAAGTAAAAGTGGAATGAAGTGAAGATAAAAAGAACAGATAAAAACCTGTAAGCATTCACCTGAAGTTCATTTGCTCGCTGCCTCTTAGAATCAATGCTACCACCTCTGTTTCACTTGTATAAGAAAACAAATAAAAAAAAGAAACCGTCTTTCATTGATATAGTCTATGAAAGAATGTTGGGATCCAAGGGACTGAAGCCAGTGACAACATGGAACACAGCATAAATTTATTAAATATTTATATGTGGAAAGCTCAAGCAATGTGTTAACCATTAGATCTTGTAATTAAAATGTCATTAATGTATACATATATATATGCATGCATATTAAAGAAAAGGTAAGTGCATAAAATATATTAAATCAAGATAGCAAGAGACTTATCCATTTCCAAACTTATTGCTGGAAGCAAACAGAACTGATATTAGAAAAACAGAAGAATAATATAAAGAAAGCAATTTTCAGAAGCAAAAGGTAATAGGTTTGTACTTGGTGTACTGAGAGGATATAAAGATCCAAGTATAACACAAAAGAAAGCATCACAGTAGATATTGGACAACATCTAAGTGTGTAGTTCACACCTCATTTATTAAGAAAGTTTTATTTTTTTTCTTGATTAGGTATTTTATGCAACAGAAACAGGCACCAATACACATCTAACAGTGCCTGTTTTCACCTGTCTATTGTAGACTGGATTCTAATTATGTAATTCTTTTAGTGTAAAGCCGATTATGATTATTCAGAAAGAAAATGATTTCATAGAAAAATCTTCCAAAATATTCCTTCATAAAAATCAATAATGTAGTTAGAATGTTATATTGAGGGAATTAATGCATTTAGTTTGATGACACACATGGTTTGATTAACATGGCTGCAAAAAAAAAAAAAAAAATACAAATATATTCCAAGTGCTAGGTTGGTGAGATCATAACCAGCAGGTGATTCAAAGTTTAAAAAAAAAAAAAAAAAAAAAAAAGAGCCTCCACCCAAAGTTTGACAATTTTCATCTAGATTCATGTCAAGCAAACTTGTTACCAACCCCACCAGTAGCAAATTAGTAAGATTCTTATTGCAAATTCTTTGGTTCTTTCTTTAGATTATTGTCAAACCTTGTGGTCTCGTACAATTTACAGTTTAAATATTTCTGAATGAGTTTAATGCCATGAATGGCATCTATATGAAAGTCTCAATATGACAAGGCTATTTAAGAACATAATTTTCTTTCTACACAATTTACATTATTTGGACTGTTGTCTTCATCTTTGTCATATTTATGATGTTTCAGCTGTTATACATTCCGGCCTTTTTCTGAAGATAGCCAGAATGTTCTTCTGAAGAAGGCTGGAGTGTACAACAGCTGAAACATCGCAAATATGACAATAGAGATGAAGACAATAGTCTGAATAATGTAAATAGTTACAATAGCTCAGCTCAGAAATAGACACATTCTATATAACGAGGGCATTTATGAACAATGAGTTTTTAGGTTAATATTTTGGTTTTGAAGCAGTTTGTGGTATTGGGTAAAAACCACTACTAGCACAGCTTATCCTATATATTTAATTTCCTTATCTCCTGTTCTAAATTTGTTATACCTTTCAAGCCAACTTTAATCTGAAAAAATTTAAATGCAATGTCAACTGCTATCTACTGTCCTCCTGATTACTCTTTTCTCTCCCTGCTCATTAATGTTTCTGCTTCTAATTCTTCCACGCCCTGTAACCCCTTGCATTTTAGTGGCTCTACTACCTTGCTTGGAGTGATATTGATTGAAAAAAAAAAAAAAAAAAAAAAATGTAACCCATATACTAAAGTACTTGAAACATTTAGTATTTACTACTTCTACATTCTCAATGTTTATGATGGATTCTTTCTATCACTGTTTTCATTCCAATTCAATATCATATCATTTTTTTTTATTTTGGTTAGGTTTATCTTGTTCTATTTCTTGGAACACTTGGCAGAGGATCCTTTAAACTAAAAAAAAATTACACCTTCTTTTGAGTAGTCTCCCTTGGGTAGGTCTCCACTGATCTCACAAATGATAGATAAAAGCAAATGTCTATATTATGTCCGGTTTGTATGTGGTGTTCAAATTCCCTGAACACTTGAGCAGGATCTCATATTAAAGCTGATAGTTCAGTGGTTATAACTATAGTGTGTAGATTTCCTGTTATTATACCAAGAAACCTCTCTGGTCATTCATGGCAAGAGTTGTAAGTTCAACTCAACCCCTGGGGATCTCATTGCACTCAGAGATGAGAACATGTCCGAGGTGTCCCTTGTTGAAAAGACTTTGTACAATATCCAACTTCTATAATGGGCAAGTAAATTCTAGTTGATAAGCTTTTTGTTATATTAGTGAGAGAAAGCATAATGCATATATTCTTATGGTTCAGTTTGGTTACATTAATCTACAGAATGTTTTACATTTCCTTTTTAGTATGTTTATATTTTTGTACTTTTTGATAAAGTAAAACAATTGAAAAGTTCTTTCTTTTTTTTTTTTTTAACTAAATTCTTATAAGCACCAGCCAATGAAATATAGATTTTGTATAATGCTAGAATCAGCAAGTATCAAAAAAGCAGAAGTTCAAAGTTACTCAAAGATTTCTCTTGCTCTAAAGTGTTCCAAGTATCTGAGACATCAACTTTGATTGAAGATATTTATCTGTACTACCTTAAAGCTTTAGATTACAGATCTATATCTTAAACTACAAAATTAAAAAGCAAAGTGCTTATTGATCTGCACTTAAAAAAAAAAAGAAGTTAAAAGCAGAAGTAGCTTAATTTTGAAGAACATATCTAATCCACACATCTATTGAAATCCAGTGCTCAATCAAATATTTTTTTTATCTGAATCTTTTTTTAAAAATTTCTTTTCAAGATGCAAATTGTTTAAATTACTGGCTGTATTATCAGTAAAAAATACTATTTTTGCAGAATAGGTAGCATACACATAATGTTAGTGGTTTTTCCCTTAAAAGCTTCCAACAAAAAAAAAAAAAAAAAAAAGTGAATCCTAGCTTCGCACAAATGCCACTATAGATTTACAGAACATCCTGGTAACAAATAATATGATACAATATTTACATTCAAGTTATTGTCATCATTTTTGTTATCATGTTTCTTTAATTGTGCCCTTTGTCCTTCTTAATATTTGAGTTAGAGGGCAAAACAAGCAAAACGTTTTGATAAAGATAGGGAAACAATAGTCTGAATGTAAATAAAGTAAATAATGAGAACTTTTCATCCCAGAAATTCAATCAGAAAATATGGCACAGGCCAGCTGGTCTCAACAAAGGAATTTTAATCAGGCACTGGAGTTTCTTTGAAAAAGGCCCTTAATTAAACTAAAAGATTTTCACCTATAAAAAAAACTATATTTCACAAAAATTTTATATGTAACCATTGTATTATTAGAATTGAATTCTATATAGGATCAAGAAAGAACATTATACTGAATGCTGTACAGAATCAAGAAAGAACATTAGGTATAAGACTCCAAAATCTTATTATTCTAAAACCGTAGAAAATTGATAAATATTTAACTGTGGTACTTTGCTTGGGAATCATAGGCTCATATACTATGTTCCAGGAAAGATAACACAAGAGAATTAATACAAAATATTCCCTGGGCATGGACAGTGGAATGAGAATAGGCTAATAGAATGGATAAAAGGTTTGGTCAAAACTCCAAAAATGTAACTGAATATAAAAGATGTACTTGAAAATATTTAAAACATTTTTACTATAATAGCCAAGATGATGAAAACTGCTTCAATAAATCAATGTCTAATGATATTTTAAGTTTACCAGCTAAATTTTAAGAAACCAAGTACAGGGTGTTTCATAGTTGTTGAAACAAAGTAGCAGCCTCTCAGATGGGAAGAGCTCAAAGAGTGTGAGGACCACGATATGGCTCCGGGAAAAGTTTGAGGAATGTCTCATGAACCGAAAAGCTGAAATGGAATGGGCACCTCACTAGTCTGACCTGAACCAACACCCCCACCCCTGCTCAGGTTTCTTTGTCTAGGGGTTCCTCAAGGGCAGCATCTACCAGGACAACCTTACTGCATTGAAAGCAGCCATCACCGAGAAGATTCAAGCGGTCACCTAGGAAGAATGTGTACTCGTTATCAACAACTTTGCATTCAACAGTGCCTTCAACTGAACAGTGGACATCTGGAGCATGTATTTTAGAGCTCCTCTTGACATTTTTGGTTCATGTTTGAGACTAAATGGTTGCAGATCCTAAAATGTTATCCTTTTACCTTTCAATAAATGTAATTTCCATTACTTTATCATTTATGATCCTTGATTTGTACCCAATCATTTTGCTTAAAAAATTGTGAATACATCCTGTATTTTCATTAGGGAAAAGTATTTTGAACAAGAAAGTTATCCTTTTCCTTTCTTCATTCTTCAATAATTCCATAGATATTTATTAAAGGTTAAAATAAATGATTATATTTTTTTATTATAGTTATTTTCGTTGTTGTCATCATTTATTTATTTCCTTTCTTTTAGCCACTCTAAATTGATTACTGTTGTATTAATGCAGAGGATTTGTCAATGAAGAGATGGTAACTTTGGGTAACTATAAGCACAGATCAAGTCACTTGTCAAATGAACAAGAAAACTAAGAAGCAGTCAGTACTGTGTATGCATATCCTATTATCATTTATTACAGCCATCTATTTTGTAAAGTAATATCCAATTTTGTATCACAAATTTTCATCATATACTGTCTGAGAAGATGTTCTAACCAGAAATATTAAGTTCATTTTATCATATCAGTCACTTTATATGCTGGTGTACAAAGCGACTGGGCATATAAGATGATTCCCAAATTTTCAGGTTAAAATATAGGTTTTAAACAATATTCACCATACAAGATGCCCCCGCTTCATATCTTAAAATGAATTGAATTTATTAAATAAATTCAGTAAACCTATACTTTCTTTTCTTTTCACTTAAATTGTAAAGAAAAAAAAAAAAAGTGGGGAGATATCAATTAACTACCACAATTTTCAACACCTCATGAGTGGGTGGTGTGTTTTCATTGGTAGGTTATTACAGTAGTCTGAATGATTTTTTTCTCACTAACCATCCATTTGGCACACCGTTCTTGAATGTGATCTTTAAATGGATTGTTGAGACATACATACATATTGAGAACCAGATTGGTCGAAGGACAACAAAGGTGACAGGTGCAGGTGAAATACCAAGGAAGACAAAGGAATTGCCTACGCCCATTGGGAAGTGTTAGTATGAGGCACAAATAAGACAAGGAAGGAATTGGCTAGATTGATGTTCTGTAACTGTTATCCATCAGAAAAAAGATCTCTCCAAATTTGGAGAGGGTAATTAATTATCCAGAGCCAGACAACAAAGAAGCTCTTGTTGTAAGATAGGGGAAACATCAAGACCCCCAACCACGTCAACCATCTTGCTGGTTTTGGGTGGAAGCCAATATAAGCAAAACACTGAGGTGACCAAGAGAGAATTTTTCAAAAGTTCCAGAGACAGTACTTCCAGACGATCAGCAACCGCTCTGCTGAATCTCACATGACTTACTGCCAGAAAGAACCTCTGACTTCAGCCTTGTTCAAGACTTAGCCGAGTTAAGTGTCATGATAGAATTCAAAGTGGGAAGGGTTAATATGTCTGTACCAAGAACCAATATTATTGTACAAAGAATAAAAAATTACATAGAAATAGACCCTGAAGAAATTCCTGTCTTCTTTATTCATCTTCAGGAACATTTTTTTTTTTTTTTTTTTTTTTTTTTAATTTCCTTTGTGATATAGCTTTTCCAGGATTGAATCAACACTGCAAATGACAATCTGATATTTGCCAGCTCTGTGATCAATCAAAACAACGTGGGCAGAGCAATGGTTTAGACCAGAGTGACCAACTTAATGGCCAGCGGCAGCATTTGATCAAACACTGACTGGCAGAAAACTGTTATATATTAACAGATTTGAGAAATAAAGAAGCTTTAAGGAAAGTATCAAATACAAAGAAACTGCTGCTAAATCAGAAAGAACTGAAAATGTTGGGACACACAATGAGGAAAGAAGGGTTGGAAAATTCACACTCCAAAAATAAATTGGAAGCAAGTGAAAAATCAAGTGACCTACTTAACAAGTTTGAGTAAATTGATGGCAGAACACGTATTATTAAAGACAAAAAGAGAGATGATAAAAGAAAAATAATTTTTAGAGCAAGTAAAGCCAGGAAGTTGTGGAGAGCTATGATAGCACACATTCTGGAAGGACATGGTAGAGAAAGACAGTTGATGTTTCTGACCTGTACTAAATACCTCATTTTTCTATATTTAATCGAGTAATATTCTGTATACACATTCTTTGACATCAACCTGCCGAAAAACATTTCTGACTCACTCTTAAAACTTCTCCTCAGAAATTCTTGGAATATTTCAAATAGAATGTAATTTTCTTTCTTTTTTTCACTTTATAGAAATGATCCAAAAACAAACAGTTGAACCAAAGAATCAAGAGTTAAAAACTTGATCATGAAAGACTTCCTGATATTTCATTGAGTATAATAACATACAAGACAATTATGGCTTCCTTTGGATTCCTGTCAATTACAGATAAGGACAGGCAGATGAGGAAAGAATTTGTATGTGATTAATACTCACAAATGCCGTGTTTTTACTTTCCTTTTCTAATATACAAGTATTTTTCAGTAGAATCTTTACTTTTTTATCTTCATATAAGACCTTTCATAAGCTGCTTTTTACATCAGCATTAACATTTTAATATCAAAGATACAACCTCTGAATCAAAATTTTACTAATTCTTGTGAATAGAAGTGGATGAGAATCTGATGGATTGGTAAATATATAAAACAATTTGAAAATGTTCTACTATATACTTACATTTTTACATTTATCCAACACCTTTATCAACTGAGGACACATGTCCCAGTGGATAAAGGTGTTGGTTAGACCCAAAGAGTTGTGAGTCCAATACCAGACTACAGCAGTGGTGAACCCAAAATTTTGGAGAGTAAAGTTAAAGGGAAATAACGAAGAGATCTGAAGAGGCAAAGCATGTGGAACTAGAACAATCTACCCCAGTGGATGAAATAAAGGGTTCAGTTTGAAATTCAAATCACCGGAAGAAAGCCAGAGCATACAATAGCTGAAACATTGTGAATATGGCAAGAAAGATGAGGATAACAGTCTGAACAATGTAAATAATGTAAGTAATCATAATACCTCATCTCAGAGATATAAACAGATATTTCTACTATATGATTTGTCAATGAACCAGTGGCATCAGAAAAATAATTTGACAAAATGGGATTTACATTAATCAGTTAATGCTTCATTTTTACTGCAACTATATTATTAATTAGATTTTTTTTAAAGAATTTAGATTTTTAACTAATTTCAACTCCATTTTTTTAATTGTTTACATATCCTACATTTTTTCTGCGCAATAAGCAATAACAAGGAAAGAAAAGAGCAAAAAAATAATATAAGGCAAACAAACAATATATGCAAGGCAAATTAACACTAATAAAGCAAAGCAACAGTAATATGGCAAAAAGTTCAAAGAATTGAGTAATTTTGGATAAGCAAAGGTAATGTTCTGACTTCAAAACAAGACAGACTGGGACTAACTCCTATGAAACTGAGAACTGGCCTGTTTTATTGGCTAAGAAGAAATCCCAGCATGCATCTGTGTGCTCCCACTTATAAATTGGGAAGAGAAAAGTGTTTTGCAGTTGTTTTTGATAAGGATTGAAACCAACAGTTTCAGTACTAATTTATTAAGAACAGGGGATAAACTGAAATAGCCCGATTCTATATTAATCCTGGCAGACTCATAGATCATGGCACTTTCAATATATTTTTCTCTAAGCTATAATCAACAGCTATAACCAAAGAGAAGCATCAATAAGTAGAATCAAGCATAACAAAAGCAACACTTATTAGCAGGTAGGTTAGGTTTAAGGTACTAAGTTCCCAACATAGAATATCCCACAAAATAGCCCAGTGCAGTGATTCTCAACTGCTGTACACTAGTGTGCTGCATGATCCTTTTAAGTGCCACAAAATATTGCCTATATATATATATATAGTGTGTGTGTGGAAATAGTGATGGGGCAGTGTTAGTATTTGAATAAATAAATAAGTATTAAACTTTTTCTTTTCAAATCATTCTTTTCACTATTCTATGATTATGTTATTTTAAATACTTTGTTTTAATATTCATTTTTTAGAAAGTATTTTTATTTTTCAAGGGTTTAAAGTAAAACAATCAGTGGTACTTATTGATACATTTTGGATTTTGAAACAACTTCCTATTTATGTGAATTAGGCTTCCCAACCTTAAATAACATAAAAAAATAAGCAAGAAAGACTATGCTCATCTGAAGAAGAAATGAAGGTTTGCTTATCGCATATTTGACCAAACATTGAAGAAATTGTGAAAAAACATTAAGCAAAGGTTTCACAGTAAAGTAAACTGCATAAATATCTGAATAGAAACATTGAAATAAAATAAGTTCATATTTATGTATGTATTTTTTTAAATCTATGATTTTATTTAATAACATTTAAATGTATACCCTGTGATATTTTCATTTTCTCCTAGGCGTGCCATTGCTTAAAAAGGTTGAGAAACACTGGCCTGGTGGATAAAAGCATTCATAAATTTATTGGTTCATAGTAATTGTAAGTTCATTCCCTGGGCTGGGCAGTGTGTACTTGAAATCAATGGAAATGGAGCGTAGAGTAGTATTAAATAAAAAAAAAAAAAAAAAAAAACTGGACAAGATATCCCTTGACACAGGCAGTGGAATGAGAACAATCTACTCTTGTAGATTAAATAAAGGGTTCAGTTCAAAATAAAGATGAGGACAATAATCTGTATGTAAGTCATTATATTCACTTGTTATTAAAACTTTTTCCAGGGCAAAATTGTGATCATGAAGGTTTTAGTAACACAAGTGTACTGAGTGTGTTGTTTAAGTTCTTTTTAGTTTTGTATATTGCTTGACTTAAATTCTTGTGAAATTATTCATCTGCTGGCTTAGTTTCCAGCTGATGATTTTCATATCTCTTCATTCAATATTTTGTTTAAGAACTGAACATATCCTATACTTAACTTCAGACTGCTTTGTGGACAAAATCAATACTATTTTCAACTAGCTCTGATTGAATAAAAGAATTTTTCTATTGTCAATAAAGGTTTGTTAGTTCAGTAAAATATTAAAAAAAAAAAAAATCAATGTAACAAAACTGATGAAATATCAGACCTTGATGATAAAGTTTGTTCCCCACCCTCCAAAGTAGATCAACAAGTATTGGTCACACTTGATAGAAAATGTCAGCTTCAGTTCAAACAAAGTTAGGATTGCTTGTTCTATCTTCAATTAAAAGTCAACTAAGTGAAAAGTTTACATTAGTTTGCTACCAAGTATGACTGTAAAATCATTTGTTAACCAGTTTCTGAAAAAATTTAGCCAAAATGAATGAAAAAGCCATCACTATCATTCTTTAAGGTTGAATTACTTGACTGCAAAGAACCCATAAAATTCATTAACATTACAGATTATTTTTGCATTGAACATTACTTTTTAGAATCTCAACAATATAAGCTCTTCATCATCATCATCTTGCGGCCTCAGCTGAGATTGAACTCACTACACCTCTCCAGTATACCCTATATGTCATAGCACCTAAAAGATCTTCCTTAGGGATCAATGTGTCACGTTTTATCCTATCTGGAAGCTCTTAGAATGACCCTTACTCTTTAATAGCAGATAACACTTAAATATTTTATCTTTCAAATTGTGTGTTCCTTTGTTACAATTTGAATAGATATTCGCTAGAATCTTCTATGTGCCATATCCCTTCAAGATGTGGGTGATCATGGCTCTCCATAATTTCTTGTAACTTCATAGCTCTTAATAAATTTTGTCTTTTTGTTATCTCCCCAAACCTTATTCTACCATCAATTTACTCAAACTCACTAGGTAGTTTATGTGTTGCTTTCCTTTGTCCCTCTTGTCTATGAGTATCAAAATTTTCAACTTCCTTTTCTGATGTTTAATATAAGTGTTCTTTTTGTTTCCATTTTTTTAAACCTTCATTGTTGCTCATATTTTGTTCATTGTATTCTCAGCATCCTTCTGTAGAATCACATTCTGTTGACTCATCTTCATCAGTAAGGAGATTCGCCAGCATTCACTGCCATATAGGAGGACTAATAATACAAAACAGTTCAGTATTGTTTTCATTTTTAATGAAATCTACTTGTTTCATAATACTCTGCTTAGCTTTTGGAAGGCATCTTTCACTATCCCAGATAGTGTCACACTTTCCATCCTCTGTTAAAACACTTCCCTGGTATTTAAATCATAATTGGTTGGTTTTTGTATTTTGCATGTTGGGCTGTTTTCCTTTTGCTAACAACCATGCATTTGATGTTTAGCCCCTTCATCTCACTTTCCTTCACTACCTTCTATAAAAGTACTTATGGTTTCCTTTTTGTATTTGCTATCAACAGTGCTGTATCTTTTTTTATATGCCGTGTCCATTCAGGAGATCAGCAATCATGGCTCTCTACTTCCTCCTATCCCTATTGCTCTTACAGATATAAGTAAATCTTATATGCCAATTCCTTTTCATAGTTCTCCACTATTTCCACTTTTGTTGCATTAATTAAATTTTGACTCTTTACCATCACTCTCTATCCTTGTTTTGCCATCCATTCATATAAATTCATTAAGTTACTCACTAGTTTCACCTAGCTTTAATGTCTTGTGAGTGTTAAACTCTCTAGGTTCTACTACTTCATTATGTGTTGCAGAATTTCAGTTGTCTCGTTCTGATTGTAAATATAAGTTTCCTTGTAGTTCCTGTAATCCTTAAGACTTCCTCAGTGCTCACATGTTCTGTCCATGATATTCTCAGCCTTCATCAGTAGAATCAAATCTGTCACTTAAAGTTTTTTTCTTCATCTGTGAGGAAATTGTCCAAAAATCACTACTGTATAGAAGATTAGATATTACATAGTAGTTCACCATTTTTCTCTTGTTTCTAAAGATTTTTACTATATCTTAATACTTTTTTTAGTTTCTGGAAGGCATCTTTTACTATTCCTAGGCACCTTTAGATTTCTGTCATATTTTCCATTTTCTTTACAGTAAATATAAAGAATAAAGCAGCATAATGGTTAGAAAGCTGGCCTAAACTCCTGATTAGAAATTAGTAGGACAAATTTAAATTTTAAATACAGATGGAGTTTTGTTAATAACTTGGTATCATCTGTAAGTGCTGCCCTTCAATGGCCTTAAATAGACAAAAATTTTCCTAGTAATTAAGGACTATAACAGATCTATTCTTAGATTTTTCTTCTCCTTTGATATCATTAACATAAATTAATAAAAAATAAATTTCATGTACATCAATCCCATGCTGGAAGAAAAACATTCATAAAATCAGAACTTGACTGATAGCATATGTCAAATTGCTCCAAGCAAATAAATAAACAACTTCACTTTTTAAAGTAATTTGAGAATTTGTCAAAACAAATAAGTAAAAAATGTTTGAAAAGAATACATAAAAATATTGACTGGGAAATTTGGTATGAATAAAAGCAAAGTGGAAGGAATTGAAATATTACAATTCATTCATGTATTCAGCAATAACTGCTTTATAATATTGTGCAGATTCACAAAATTTGAAACAATAATTATCTCAATGTTGAAAATGTAAAAACTATGTTTATCAGAATTGAATAAAAGTGAATTTGAAGAAAATAAATATAACACAAAATTTTAATGTTTACCATTTCCAAACAAACTAATAATAAATATCTGAAATTGCACACACACAAATAAATGTGAACTTTTTGTGCAGTGTCCCTACAGGATGTTGGTAATCATGGCTCTCCACAATTTCCTAAGGATATCAAACTGTTAGGTTGAGTCATTGTTTATCAATTTTATTCTTCAAATAAAGTAAAATTACATTTTATTCAATTATATGTTCACTGTTATTTGCAATGACTTGTTGCCACTTATCAAGCAGCTTTTCGATACCTTTTGAGTAAAATTCTGCAAATTTTGATGGGAAAAAGTTTTCAAAGAAATCTTGAATCTGGTTTTCTTCATTAAAGCATTTTACAGCAATCAAAAAAAGGTAATAATAAGTTGGCACAAGGTCAAGTGAATATGGAAGATAGAACACACCAACCAAGTTCAAAACTTTTCAGGTTTCTCTTGCTGTATGCAGTTTTGGCTTGCCAGGAAGGAGGACAACATTTTTCCTTTAATCCAATATGCATGCTACTACTGCTGTGCAAAAACTAAGGTATATTAGTGTACTTCAAATTTATTATTAACTGCCAACATTTTCTTTTTTTTATCATTTCACCCCGAGCAAGGACATAAAGCCTTTAAGATGCAAAGGGTTACTGAGATTGAAGGAAACTGAAAAATGCAACTGAGGAGAAACAACAATAGAAAGAGGAAGAAGAGATAGCTTCATGCTCTTTCCAAGGGGCATCAATGCAAAAGTGAATACAACAAACTAGACCAGAATTTGAACTTTGGCTCATTAATTCCATTATCAGTGCTGCTGTTACGCTACGCACATTAGACATCCTAAAAAGAGACTCAGATATTTTAGAAATGCAACTGATATGCAATAGGGAAATTATATATTATATATATTATTTATGTGTTAATACCCTTGGGAAAGGTATAAATTCTCTTCTCCCCTCCAGCTATGGGTAAATAGCAAGACAGACTGAGTTCTATAACCTTGTCTATTGCAAAAAGAAATGGAAACCTACTGCGGGGAAAAAAAAATCTGCCTTGTCAGTCATGTATCGAAAGATACATGATCGCCTCAGCATGTATCACACATGGCACATAACTTAGTTAATCTTTTCACTTGTAAAAGGGAAAGTCCATCTGTCATAATTCAGTATGTGGAATCAATAAATACTAAACACTTCAAATAGATCAGTGTACTGATCAGTGATAACAAATTTAGTATTGGAGATAAGGAAATTGAACATATAATAGGCTGTGCTTGTTTTGTCCAACACCACAAGCTACAAAATCAAAACATTAACTTAAGAACCCTAGTCATGTTCTTAAATATGCTCGTAAGTCCTAGACTCATATGGATGTCATGCATGGCGTCCAACTCATTCAGAAATATTTAAACTGTCAGCTGTATACAATCGCTTTCTCAGATCAATGATTAAAAATGGCTTTGAGCAAATGGACCATGTAAGTCTTAGAGAGACTTGTGGACTTGTGTGACAGAATTAAAGAAAACATTTTATCAAATAACAGAAACTACATTACTTGAAAATTTTAATGGGAATTTGGAATTTACAAGCGGTCCCCAAACCCGCATGTATAGCACATGAGATTTGATTATATTGGTGACGGTTTCGTGCAGGACCATCCACACTTTTTGAAGGGCCGATTATAGAGACCTGGTGCACTACGTGCTACAAGGTCCCCAAACGACCCTCCGCAGGTTTTGAATTCAGAGTTTTTCCTTCTCCTAGACCAGTTGCCATCCAAGGCTATAGAACCCAGTCTGTCCTGCTATTTACCCATAGCTGGAGGGAGAAGAAGAGGATTCACACCTTTCCCAAGGGTATTAACACACAAGTGAATGGTTTCGACTGGAATTCGAACTCGGCTCTCCGATTTCTCAATCCAAGCCGTTATCCATTACTCCACCGTGCCTCCTCAATGTTAATGTTAACTGCTCAGTCAATAAATGCTGAATGTTTCCATATGAGAAAACAGCTATTACTATCATGGGTACCAGGCTGGTAACTAAAATCTGTAAAAATGCACTTACTACTGAGAGCAAAGCAACATTATACTCCACAAGGAGTGTGAAGAAATAATACAATAGAGACAATGCAATTTACAATCTGAGTGGAAATTAGAATCTCTGAGCTAAATGAAAAACACTCCCAAAGTATCTCATTGCACAACACCAATTAAATCGTAATTAATGATAACCCCTACATGACTCCAATATGACAGTGTGTCAATAGAGAAACTTTATATCCTCCACCACCTCCAGTGATATAAAAAAAAAAAAAAAAAAACAATTAAAAACACTGATGAAGTGGTAACTGCTTTATATCTACAAGCATGCAAAGCTTAAAAATTACGAGATATATACATCTTATTTTTATATCAGATGAAACCTATCAAAGCAATTTATTAAAAAAAACATAACTGAAACGAGCATAAACAATTATACACTATCGTTTCTAATTCAAAAGATACGGGTGTAGGCCTATATCATATCGAAACATTGGTTCCTATATGATCACCTAAGTTAAGCATTGTCAAACATGGTCAGTACCTAGGTGACTGCTTGAGAATACCAGATGCTGTAAGCTTGTCTTTGTAGTTGAGTAATGGATAACAGATCGGAATTGTTAAATGGAGATCCAAGTTCCAATTGAGTTCATTATATTCACTTACACAAAAATACCCTCTTCCCCCAGCAATGTGTTAATTAGTAAGATTTGTACCCCTAACCATTGTTATCTGAAAAAAAAAAAAATATTTAGATTTTGACATTAAATAACCCACAGAGGTTGGTATACCCTCTTCCCCCAGCTATGTGTCAATTAGTAAGATATGTACCCCTAACCAATGTTATCTTAAAAAAAAAAAAAAAAATTTAGTTTTGACATTAATAATAATTATTTTACTACAGGTTGAGTATTCTTTTTCTGAAATTTCCAAATACAAAAATTTTTTAGGTGCTGACATGATTTGCCACAAATAAATATTTCAGAAAGCACTAAGAAGGTTCCTTGGTGATGTGCAGCTGTTGTAAGTGACCTCATCTGCCCTGGGTAGAGGGGTTCCCCAGCACAGCTATATAACCTATGTTGGTGCCAGTTAGTTTTTTAGCGATCATCACAGCAACACTTTCGTTCGTGGAGTACTTACCAGATATTTCAAGCTCAGTAAAGATATTATTCAAAATGTCAAAAAGTCCTGCATTTATATATTTTTTGTTAAGTAGTGATCCCGCTTTTTTTTTTTTTTTTTTTTTTTTTGAGCATGTACAAAAAGTACAAAACATTTGTGTAAAATCTTAATTTCACCACTTAAAAATCTGGACATTACATGAATAACATTATGTATGTACACAAAATTTATTAAATTTTATATAAAACTACTTTCAGGTTATATGTAAAGGGTGTTCCAATAACTCAAACCGATTTTAAATGTGAATTAAGTTGAAAATCAGTCCAAGTTATTGGAACACCCTTTATAAGCTGTGTTATGAAATGTAAAGGGATATCATGTTTATGCTTAGGGTTCAATTACCAAGTTGTCCCATTTTATAGATGCTAGAAACAAATTATATAGCCTGTATTACAAAACCCCAAAAATATGAAAACCAAAGCACTTTTGGTCCCAAGAATTTTGGATAAAGGATTCTCAATCTGTATTTGTGTTTTGACGATTGTTATCTAAAAAATAAAACTGCATACAAAATATTTAGATTTTCACATTAAATAACCCATAGAGGTTGATATACTGCTAAACAAAAACAACCAAAATCAGAAGACATGATCCATTATAGTCCATAATACCCAAAAGTGGAATCTCAGTGTGTAGTGTTTTTTCTTTTAATAATTGAAGTATCTAGATACATAATTGTTTTACTAATATACAATGAGACTGAGAAATATAAAGGCATCTTAAAAACTTTGGTAACAGATTTAACAGAACAAATATCATAGAAACATCTTGAATTCATCAATGTTTTTCTTGAATAAACAGACATTGTATAACATGACATAAATAGATTGATTTAAACCCTTCAGATATCAATGAAATAGAACAAATTCAGCTTGAATGAGCAAGATCAATATTAAATAAAAAACCTCAAAGATATGGCACAGTTTTAAGTGAAAGATCTCTTGAATCTATATTGAACAGAACAACTACACGCAGGACAGTATAGGAATAAGATCAATATTGAATGTAATCTGATGGAAAGTCAAGGATTTTATTTGCAATTAATGCAATTAATTTAATTATGAAAGATTTTTAAAAGTCTAATTATGGAATAAAGCTCATCATTTTACTATTTGCATTTATGTTCTGTTCTAGCTTTATTACTATTTTAACCAGGCCGGGCTAAGATTTATTGATTCCAATAGAATCCATAAAGCAGATTGACATAGATTTAAAACACAAAAGAACTCTTAAAATTTATTAATGTCTCTTATTCCAAGAGAATATTGACATGAAAAATACTTTCAAAACAACAAAAGAAAAACAAAAGGAAAAATACATGAAATAGATAAATTTTAAGCTTAGAAATCCACTTTGAATGTCAATTTCAAAAGGTCAGATTGCTCATTTGTTTTTTGCTTTCGATATATGAACTCAGTGCAAAACAGTTGTCTTCCTTGATAAAATATTTATGAATGCAAAATCTGTTTTGCATTTTTCAGTATTGCAAAATATCAAAATAAATAAATTCAACATATACCTTTCATGATCAAAGTTTCAATGGATTTATTATAACAGAAATTTCCATCTCAAATCATTAAATCTTAAGAGACTAAAAAAAAATAAAATAACCACAACTAGTTAGTTTAAAATCAATTTCTTTATCTTTTATATTTCCAATAGATTTTTTTTAAGTAGCATTTTTTTGGAAGTCAGCAATGGTCGTGCTAGTATGAAGTCACAAGTCATCATGACCAATGGTTTGAGCATGCTGGCATTGTTCAAACTAGTGATCACACCAAACTATGTGTTCTCTCCCAGAAACTATAACTAAGATCTGCTCAGCATAGTTATAGTATGAACCACAGGTTGGCTGTGTGGAAACACAAATGTGCCTGATT
Organism: Acanthosepion pharaonis; assembly: GCA_903632075.3. Taxonomy (NCBI): domain Eukaryota; kingdom Metazoa; phylum Mollusca; class Cephalopoda; order Sepiida; family Sepiidae; genus Acanthosepion; species Acanthosepion pharaonis. The sequence goes on from CAHIKZ030000329.1 coordinate 2,058,230, forward strand.
AAGTGTCTGCAACAGAAATTAATTAACCACCCTAGAAGACAGGCAAACTCAGAAATAAGTGGTCAGCTATACATCCAGAAACTTATTATCAAATCTACTGAATAGTGTTGTGATCAGGCTATTTAAGTTAAGTTTTTAAATGAAAAGAATTTTCTTTAATCTTCTATATAAATAAAGCATAGTGTATGTGCGTCTGTCTGTTCAGCCATCTGTCCATTTTTTGATCTTGGCGAATCATAAGCAACTTGAATAACAACTAGTAATACACGATTAAAAATTAAATAAGTAAGTCATTTAAAGTTAAATTTAAATATCAGAGTGAAAGTTACAAAAAATAATTCTTTATTAAGGGTTTAACTTTAATTTTGTTTTTTGTTACAATTGCAATTAAACTATAATTAAAACTTAAGTGGTGCATGGTACATTGCTCACATGTTTATTTTTATTTTTCTAGCACATGTATTGAAATGTATTCGAAATATTACATAGTTCAGGTTCCCTGTCTTTTAAGAGGGACTTTATGTGAAGGGATCATAAAGAATGGTGATTTTAAAAGAAAATAAAAATTATGTTCAAAATAAACATAAACAAACTACAGAGATTGGTTGCATATACAAAGAAAGATTATGCCGAATTAAGGCGTCAAATAAAGATATAAGAATTTTATTATTTCTAAATTCTTATAACTTTTATGTACATAGGACACTGAAGGTGAAAGGCCAATGGCTTAGAAGCTCTCTACAGGAGCTAGTCTAAAGTCCACCTGAAGTGCAGCTTGTAGGCTAGTATAAGTTAATAAATTAAAGAGTTTATTTTAATTACTGTTTTAGTTGGAATCTTCATCTTCATACTAATAAAAAAATTTTTTTCTTAAACTTTAAGAAGCATTGTTTATGTAATGAAACAAACAAAAAAAATACAGAGGTGGAGACAGGATTAAATGAAAATGTCAGACATACAACAATAGTTATTAGGAATGTAAATGCTATTGTTCAGTATTTCACCCTTAGAGCGTGTGAAAAAAAAGTTGTTACACACTAAGAGGCACTGTGATTTGAAAAAGGTTAGAAAACACTGGTTAAGTAGAGACTTATTAAACTAATAACAAAAGTATCCAAAGTTAGGCAACATTAATGTTACATATTAATAGGTACTTAAAGCCATGTTTGTAATTCATCATGAATGCACTAATCCCCCCTTCCCAACAACCAAATTTGGATCCTAACAGCTTATCTCACAAATCAACAAGCAAAAGCATTTTCTCCAACAAAGACTAGATGAATAGCTGAAAGAAGTGAGTTAGCAAACACCTAAGACATAAAAACAGCATATGATAACAGAGAGTTTATCTAAAGAGTCTTGCATTCAGTTAGATCTTTATCAATGAAAATTGCTTGAAATAGACTGACATAGGATGTAGCCTTGGAGAAGAGATAAGGGGAGCATTTATTCAAGTTAACAATCAACATGTATGGTAGGCAGAACAGGGGCGGATTCATAAATTTAATCAACTCACAAATCAGAAGTTTGATACTGAAAATAAATTAACCTCAAAATTAAATCAGCCTGTTTGCAGTTTGATGCTAAGATAATTAAACAGAATGATTCAACAACAAATAAAACTGTTTTGTTTGTTTTTGTTTTTTCAATTTTGTAAAAAGCTATACAACATAGTAAAATAAATTTTACAAGCTTCTAATTTTATGTGCAAAAGTAGATTGCTTTCCTTGGCATGAAATGAAAGTATTTTAAATTTAACAACCAGAATTCGCAAATGTTCACTTATCAAAATCTGAGCAGACACCATATTTCAGTACACTAACTTTTCATTAATTTTTTTTTTTTTTTTAAGCATTTCACCTCAAGCAAGGGGGGATGCCACTAGCACACAAGTGTTTACAGAGTGGGAGCGAGAGTAAAGAGGTGTTATGGAGGAAAGGATGGAGAGAAGGACAGGTAATAGATCAGGGCATCTGGAGATGTTGGTTGACATTACATTTGAATAGTTAAAGATTATAGCTATCAGGGAAACAAGTCATAGGAAGGAAATTCCACAGATGGGAGGTGCGAGACATGAAGCTATTGGAGTATAAGAGATGGCCACACTTGACTGTTTCGATGGCCACACTTGACTTTCACTGTCGAAACAGTCAAGTGTGGCACCATGATGCCAGCCTAGTAGCATGCTTAAATTCATGCAGTCTGGGAACTAGTGAAAGTAGCTCATCGGAGCACTTACCGTGAAAGTATCTGTAGAAAAGACAGAGGGAGGCGACGGCATGTCTGTGAGAGTAACTGTAAACAAGATGCCAGATCAGGACCAATCACATTGCATATCTGTCGCTGGATTTTGTCAAGTACCTTAAGGCGAACAGCAGGGACACCAGTCCATATATGGCAGCAGTATTACATGCAAGGGTGAATGGTTGATTTATAGATTTGATGGATGGACTCTGGCGAGAAAAACTTTCTGACACGACACAGGGAACCAATTTCCTTGTGGTGGATGAAGCAATTGATTCAATGTAATTGTTCCATCACAGGTCCACAGACAGTGTGAGACCAAGCAGTTGTAAAGAGGTGCTCTCGTGTAATAGAGCATCAGACATTCTAATAGGTGATGGTTCCCTGTGGTGAGTAATAGAAAATAGTTTTGTTTTAGAGGCATTAAAGTTAACCAGTCAATTCCTGCCCCAGTCTACAATCGACTGGAGGTCCTTTTTGAGACTAATGGCCAGGTTAGTTTTCTCAGGGATATCAAACTTGTTATTGAGACAGGAGTAAATAGTAGTGTCATCATTATAGATGCCTATTTGGGAACTGATGACATTGGGGAGATTGTTAATGAAGATAAGGAACAGAGCCACGGGGAACATCTGCGTTCATGGGAAAGGAACTGGAGGAGAATCTGTTATGGACAACCTTCATTACACCATTTGACAGGAATGACCATATTAAGTCAAATAATCAACTTGAAATTCCGTATCCCTTAAGCTTACAAAGAAGGCTGGCATGCCAGACCCTATCAAATGCTTTAGAGATATCTAGAGCCATGTCACGAGCTTCTCAGTTATTGTGGAGTGCTTGGTAAACAATTTCAGTCATGACCGTAAGCACATTAGCTGTGGAACAGGCAAAGCAGAAACCACATTGCTTATAAGAGAGCAGATCATGGGATATAAGATGATTAACCACTTCGGCATTGATTAAAGCTTCAAAGACTTTGCCAAAGAGTGGTAGGAGACGGATAACATAGTAGATGGGTCAGAAGGGTATCCAGAGTTCTTAAAGACAGGTACAATAGATGAGGACTTTCAACAGGCTGGAAAGCAAGATTCATTGAGGTAGTGGTTATATAATTTGGAAAGGGGAGAGGCTAGTTCAGGAGCACATTTCTTCAGGACAATGGCTGGTATTACGTCGCCACCACTTGCCTTCTGGGAGTCTAATTTTGAGATGATGCCCAATACCAACAACAGGGTTATGTGCAACTCACTCAATAGAGCCTCGATACTAGGGGGGAAATCAAATGTGGGTACACTGGATGAGTTGAGCGTTGAGTCAGAAGAGAATTTCCAAGCAAAGCACTCGGCCTTATCAGCTGAAAAAGTCAGGACCTCAAAAGGTTGAACAAAGGAGATATTGAAAGTCTGCTGCTGTTAAGTATGCTCTTACAGAGACGCCAATAATCCTTGGAGCCGAATTTGCAAGATGACGTTTCATTTTATCAGCAAATAGTGACTTTGCTTCATTGACAACATGCTTGCACTCAGTACAGGCTGAGACAAAGAGATGTCTATTGTGATCTGACATGTCACTACGATATAGGCGGAAGAAGTGATTCCTATGGGCAATGGCAGCTGAGCAAGCAGCAGAGAACCAAGAGGATGAGCATGATTTAACCTTATATTTTCTAGGAAACGCATTCTTGAATGGGGAGCTTAAAGGCCACATTCCAAGGGACATCGCAAAGGAAATCCCGGAACAAGTCCCAGTCTGCTCGTTGATAATAGAAAGATGTTCTGCTGGTAGCAGCTTCTTTGCTGGGGGTAGAGTAGAAGATGTTGACAGACACTACAGCATGATCAAAATTGCCAAAAGGGCAGAGCTGTGAGGCTGGAGGTGAAAACAGAGATCAAAAAAGATCATTGAAATCTCAATATTATCACTAATTTGCAAATAACCTGAATTTTATATATATATATATATATATATATATATATATATATATACACACACACAAGTTAGTGAATTTTGAAGTTATCTTAAAAACTTCAAGATACAAGGCATATTTTTAGCTATTTTAAGGTTGTATACAGGAAAAAAAGAGAAACTGACAAAAAATTTAACACATTAATGCCAATCATCTAATTTTTGGGATGGTGGACATTAATGTTTTTTAAGCAGAAATCTATTTAATAATAGATTGTTTATACATTATAATTATTTTTATTTTTTAAAATTAATATCAGAATTTACATGAACGGGTTACTAGAATGATATACAAGTATAACTGACTTGTTAATCTAAGAGTTCTACAGAAGGATGTTGAAATAACATCGACTGAACATGTGAGCAATGACAAAGTTTTAGATAAAATGGAAGCATCTAGAGCAAATAATGAGGAAAGAGGGCTTGGAAAATTTAACATTGACATGACACTTTGAAGGCAAGAGAGACAGAGAATAACCTACTTAAACTTGTGTAAATGGTTGTCAGAACAGAGATTAGGAGAGATAGCAAAAAGACAAACACTACTATGTGCTACATAGGACAAGAAGTTGTGGAGAGCCATGATCATCCATGTCCTGAAGGGAAATGGTACATGGAAGGATCTAAAAGACAGTAATTCCTAAGATTGGTCTTCACAGTAAAATTAAGTAAAAAAATAAGATTCATTTCAGCCCAACAATAAAGTTATCAGTGGGTTGATAAGGCTCATTACCAAGTGCTTATTAAAATAACTAAAAGAAAAAAAAATCAGAGCAAAAAAGATTTTTAGGAAGACAATGTCTGTAGTTTTCATTTTTCTCAAATAATTTCTTGGCATTTACAAACAAACTGACACCTGCTGAAAGAAAAACTATTTCTTTGCTAATTTTTTTTTTAACAATGATATACAAGGCCCAAGAGCCACTCATCTTAGATGGTTACAGACCCCAAACAAGAAGATAATGCCACCAAGATACAAGGAACTACCAGAAATGAAAGAGAAGGAAAAAGCTTTAGAAGGAACTGGAAACTCAACCCTATACAAGAAACAAGGGATAAACTCTCCTGTTCAAAACATCAGGGAGGAATATGAACCAGAGGATAAGCGAACCTTTCTAGTTCTATTGCAGAAAGAAGATAGCAGGAGGAGTCAGGTACTTGCTGGAATGGTAGACAAGGTAGAGAGACAGTCACACCCACAGAAGATACTTACGTCTATAACCAGAATTCCTTACAATATAGAGAAAGAAGAATTTACATCATAAACCATATACCCAAAATTCAAGTCAAAGTAATTTTCACTACAAGCCAATGTACAACCATTTTTTTTTCATAAACTGTTGCCGGGCAGCGATCAGGTATTGATTGTCATGGGTCATATTGATTGACAAAATATAAACTTACTTTAGATGGTAGCCTGGTCAATAGCAACAGGATCAGAAATGAACAAGTATCCATTTGAAAAAAAAAAAAAATTAATCTGGAAAATTTTAACTTTCCTAATATTACAGCAAACATATTTGCAATGGAACAAAATCAGTGCACATTACTGTTTTTCTTGAAATAGACACTAATTCCACTTATCATAAAAGACATAAGAGTTAAGTAAAGTTCAATATAGAAGATAGCTCTCAAGGCTAATATGCCATTTTTATATGCTGTATATAATGATTATACAGATTCCCATAAAACTAGGAATCATTTTGTAAACTAATTTTCAGCTTTAAACATTTCTATGACAGCGGGTGATATAAACAAAAGTACAAACATATTTAAAGCATAACATGTGAATTTTTAACAGTTCATTGTTAAAGAAATGGTTTTATGTTCTTATTGGATCATATTGTTGGTGGATTGAAAGTCTGGTCAAGAAGTCATCAGGATGTTTTCTACAAGTAACTAAATTCTGAGAAAAAGAAAGCATCCCAGAAAAGGCGTGTAGTTAAAAAAAAAAAGAAAACAAAAAAAAACTCACTCCTGTGACAAGCTTTACATTCTCATTTGTGCTATCTACCATTAATATATATACAGATTTCTTTATTTCCCATTCATTAGTGTTAATTAATCATGTGCTAATGTTTTCCATTAATCATAAAAAATGAAAATTGAATTGAAGGTTGCATGCTTTATTATGAAACATTCCAGATACATATGACCTGACACCAGATCAGGGTTGCCAGTACCCTTTCCAAGTTGCTAATTGGGCCACATTACTTTATTCAAATTCTAATAAATTTCAAATGGAATTTATCTTTATTGACAACTCAAGTTAGAACAAATTTCAAAGTAGACCCAAAGATCAACATTTTATAACACTAGTTTTTCAATAATAACCCAGTCTGGTAATGCTGCACCATACAAAGACAGTCTCAACAGTTTAGTTTGTAATGATAACTTTAAATAACAAAGCTGGAGCTGAATATCTAGCATATTGTATCATCAACTCTATCTGACAGACCCTTAAGCAAAGGTCTATCCCACAGGGTTCATCCTGTCGGGCAGACTGAATAACATGCATGCTTTACAAATATACCTGAAAGCAGTGTTTCTTTTCAAGTTAGAAACTTTGTTTCTATCTTTGTAACATGGCCTGGACAGAATATTCTCTACATGCCAGTCTGATAAGATAACAGATGCCATGGGATCTAGTAATCATCACATTTTCATATCTGTAAGAACCAAGGCTCTAAGTAGGTGATGTTAGTTTTAAGTGTTAGATAAGGTGTAATTTTAAACTTACAAAAAACTTATTACCATTGTATAAGGGGTGGACTTGAAGGATATAACAAGGGAAGAGGCAGAATAGTTTGGGAAACACCAACAGAAAACTTTAATTCTTGTAAAACAAAGTACCACATTTGATGGCATGTAATCACAAAAAAATATTTGAATTTCATAAATTTGCAACAAATTCTTTTTTTTAATCATTTCATCCCAAGCAAGGAAACAAAACCACTAAGACAGAAAGTTACTGAGTGTGAAAGAATACAAGAAAAATGAAAAACATTTAGTAGCAGGAACAATAAAAGGACAGTAATTAAAAAAAAAAAAAATCAGAAGATAATGATTGGCATTGCATTTAAATTGTTGAAGATCAAACTTGGTAGGAAAGTAAGAGAGTTCCACAAGTGAGAAGTGTGAAAAAAGAAAACTTGGATTCAGTACTAAGATTTTTTTATCTTCCCTTATGAAATAGGAGGGAACCCTTATATTCACATAAGCTATGAATACAATAATAAAATATTAAATTTGCCAGTGCTGTTCCAAAAACTTTATCTGAACATTGCTTCTCCACCTGCATTAATTTTTACAGGTGTGCCAGAAACAAATTCTGAATCAGGTAATTTTAAACCATAAATGACAAAGATATGAAGGTTAGTTAGAAACTAAATTCTATTCTAATTTATTTTTTAACAGAAGACATTTTTTTTTTTTTAAATCCTCAAGTGTTTTGAGACAAGGGAAAATTTGATAGAGTTACTTTGTTATTTCCTACTGTAATCCACTTTCAAAATAGTTGCTCTGGACACATGAAGAAAACAAAGCGTTATAACATTTTTGTGAATGTTTATGAAAAGGCTTCACTTAATGTAAGCACAGTAACAAATTAAAAGTGTTAATAAACAATCCTAAAGAGAAATGAGAGCTGCTGTTTTGATTAAGGATAAGGCTAAACAGGCTGATTCTCCCAATACAGTTGACAGAAGAATTGCAAAAAACTGAAGGTTTTCAGATGAGCAACAGTAGCACCTGCAGCTTAGTGCAAACTCCTAGCTATTCAAAGGTCAGTGTAAAGTGGGTTCCTAGAATGTTGATATGAATGAGCAAAGAGTGGTTGCTACTCAGGAGCTGGAGTTGCACGATACTGTTAGTGTTGGCAAAAGGAAGAACTCCAAGAAGAATGGTTCTCCAATGATGAAGTAAAACAGAACTCACATAGGGTTAACAAAGCAACCAAGAAGTGAATAGACATACTGTCATTCAAAGATAGAATACCATGAGTGAGAAAGATGTAAAAAAATTTGAGGTCTATATTTGAAATCCTGAGTTCATTTAGGCATACTTCTATTAATTCTAATATAATTAAAGAATAGTCATTACTTTTTGACTGACTTTTGTATAATAAATGCAAAGCCACATAGCTAGCTTGATAAATGAGCTAATTACTTATTTCTTTACAGCAATGACTAATGTTGAAACCCAGGTAAAAAGTCAAGATAAAATATTGGCTTCTTATATCAATTTTATTGGAAAGTAGGCCCTCTCTACATTACAAATAGGAAATGTTTATAAATTTTGTTCCTTATCTTATTGTCAGATTCTAATCCATATTTGATCTACACTTGATCCTCTATATATATATATATATATATATATATATATATATATATATTCTGGCCTGAAGATTTCATTTAAGCATGAAACAGACTTGTCTGGGTACTGACCTCAATGTCTACTTTTATAGTTACATATGCTCTATCCTTGATACTGAGCACTTTAACCCATAAATATAGCATACCGTAAAACTATTTTTATCATATACACACACAAACTCGGTGTACTTTGACTATTGTGAGTGTCTGATTTGGGCATCTGAGAAGAACAGCTGATGTAAAAACATGCCTCAAATTATTATGACAAGTGCTAACAAACATGTACAGGTAAACTGAGATCCTTTGTCAGGAAAGACCCACCTTGCTTAGTGTGAGATTAATCCTGGTCCTTCCTGCCTTAACAATAAAACATGGATAATGATGATGGTTATTATTCCATGTTTGATGTTAAAAATATTCCACTTTTCTCACATTGTCAGAACCACTGACCGTATAAAGTGTGTTATGTAGAATAGAATAAGTGATCAGCTGAATATGATTGTTTTTGAGAGTATGTTGTATGTGGAAGAACTTCCCATTACAATACTGTGACACTTTTCTGTTTTACATTTGCAACTTGATTACAAGTTTTGTTATACAACAAAATCTTTTCTCTTCCAATGCCTCACATTCAGATTTGACAATTTCTCACTTTTATGTTGATCAGTAACAGTTTGTTCAGAAAATTTCCTTTAAATCCCATCACACACACGCACACACACACACCACTTTTGTGCTTAGACTGACCTTGATCTAGCCACAATCTTCATTTTGGGTTTTCATAAGTCTAGTTTCGATCTTGTTTAAAAAATTACTTTTTTGTTAAGAAACAGAAAGACATGTGTTTAAATGCAAATTACCATATTTTCTTGTGTATAATATATATCTATAATATATAGTTTTTTGGAACTAAAAACAAAGAATAAATTACATCCTTGAGCATAAAACGACCCTATAATCCCTATACGGATTTTTATTTTTGAAAAGCTGTATCATATTATCCATTAAAATCTCAATGTTGTACATATATTTCCATAAAATATTGAAGAATGATCCAGATGTTTAGCTATTGCATGTTTCTTTTCTTAATTTACATTTTAAAACTTATTTTCTAATTTTTGAGAAAAGGAGCTAACTAAACATACATTTTAAAGGTGTTACTTAATGTTTTATAATTTTTGTTTGATATGACTTTTATATTTCTATATATTAATAAAGCCTGAAAATAAAGAAAATATTGTTTTTTTTTTCATTAAAAATAGAGATAGAGAAAAATTTATAAAAAAAAAACATCAAAATATAAAGAAACTTGTTAACAAAACAGAGATAAAAGACATTCAATTACAGTGATTCTCAAAGAACAAATATTGCTAACATATCAAACACCTGTAAACAATTGTTATTAGTACTTGTCTATTCTGTGGTGAGTTTATTTGCAATCTTACTGTTTCAAATAAGTTTTTTTTTTAAGCTGAGTAAAAATTTGTCAAAATATGTACCTTTGTATAACACTCCCTTTTTGACTAATTTTTATTCAAAATTTATTATATTATACACAAGAAAATATGGTAATGTTTGCATGTGATTTCATGTGGAAGACATTTATCTATGTTCTGAATTGTAACACAGTTAACAAGTGATTTCATAGACAGTAAAGAGCAAAATACACTTCATAAAGATTTCCATAACATAGTGCAAAAATGGCAAAGGGAATTTTTGCATCAACCTAATACTTGAAACAGAAGGCCAAGTACTGCATAACTATGTGAGCTAGAAAAAAATAACTAACAGGCAGCCAGAGAGTAATCATTTAAACAGATCTTAGAAAAATGGAGATGGGTATAGAATTGTATGAGAGAAAAGTAAAAAGGAAAACAGAACTGTCAGCAAAAGAAACAGGAATAGTAGGGAGAGAAGAAAGAAAGGAATGAAAGACTGAGTCTCATGAAAAAATCAGAGAGAGAAATAGAGTGTTGAGTGTGGAAGCAGAAAAAAAAACACAAACTAGTATAAATAGTAGCAAGAAAGTTGACAAGCATAGTTCAAGGAGGCTTAGAAAATGTTTAGCCTATTCTAGCACTGTGATGAAGCACCTAGTAAAGACCAAATTCACTATACTGTTGAGTTGGTCTATCAGAAACCAGTAAATAAAAAGATTAGGAATAAATACAGGAGAGATGGAGAAAAGGAAGTGAATGTAAATAATATTAAGAGACAGAAAAAATAATAGAGAGGACAAGGCAATAGTCTGCATATGTGTAGACATTAGTACTGCTTCATTCTTTTTCTATAAGCCACCATACAGATATGATAAGGGAAATGATGAAAAGAATATTGATGTAATAATGATGAGCCATCTGAATAATTAACACCAACATATCTCTTGAACAAGTGGAAAGAAGAAAGTATAGGAAGAGAATTTATCAATAATGGTAATAATTCAGATTAACCACAGCCAACTTTCCAAAAAGAGGCATTCAGCTTCCTCGCCAGGCATATCCCAGCCAAAACAGATGAGGGGTAGCAACAGAAGCAGCATTACAAGAAAACAGTATCAAGGCGTGATGAGTCATCCATCAGCAGCAGTAAAATCCAGAGGTCTAGGACGAGCTCATTTCAACCAGCTGCCCACCACCTAAGCATCTAGCCCACATTTTATATATATATATATATATATATATATATATATATATATATATACACTGAGAGGGAAGGGGCAATTTTGCTATAGAGAGGAAAACTAAAAGAAACATTGTCAGAAGGTTTGGGAATATAAGCTCATGAGGTAAACGTGTTTAATGAACCAAACTAGTTTTTAGCCTCAGTGAAACATTTTGAATTTGTAATTATATTACTTTACAGATTTTTCAAACATAACCATAGTCTAATTCCAATTTGTTCCCTTTCCTTAATGTATAAGTAGTATGGAGCCTAGCTAAAGGCAATAGTGCAAAGAGATATACTGCTGTAAAATATCTTACTTTGTTAATTAGTTGGTAATATATATATATATATATATATGTGTGTATGTATGTATGTAAAATGTTTATATACATATGTTATATATGTTCCAAAGGTTATTATAGCCAGGGGTAATAGTGGGAACAAGCTCTCTGTGTATAAAATACTTCAATGGCATGCATCTCAAATAGCCTCCGATAACAAGCTGGAGAATAGACCAAGGTGGACAACTGGCACTTCATAACCAGCTGCTTTGGGCACATGGAGCTTGACAAGGTAGGTATTCCATCTAAGGGAAGGAAAACCCTGATTTTAAAAATTCTGCATTGCAATCATCTCCCAACAAAGAAAAGGCTATAGAAGTAAATACAAATAGAAAACTCAGTGAAGATCCCTATCACCCCAGACAGTTGGCTGTCAACACTGACAACTTCCCTGTAACACCTGCAACCAAGCCGGTTCCAAATGTGATGTAGTCTTGGTAGCACACTGTCTCCAGATATCATTGCCTGGGCTTGTGGCCTGGAGAGGCCACTCCAGTATCACTACCAAAGGACTGAATATTGACCAAACAAGAGTGATATCATTATCTTGCAAGATAAATGGATTCATACTAAACACTGATCTCTGAGTCCAAGCTGATAAGCAATAACTGTTTAATAGATACATTTTTTTTTTCAAGTTTGACAGATTTTACAAACAGCAAGTACTTTTAAAGAGAATTTGAAATATGTTTTTATACACCCTAGTCAGTATATTGTAGATACTTCATGTTCACATGCAGTAAACTGGGTCTGGATTCAAAATGAGAGTATGGTAGAAATTAATCATTGAGCTTCCAAAGCACTCATTTTTTTTTGATATCTGGGTTAATAGTGGCTCATAATTTCTTTATACAATAATGTTTACCCTGCACAAAGCTCAAGAGCCATTCCATGCAGAGGGTTATAGAGTTAAGTGGTACAGTTTATGGGGATATGTGGGGAATGGATAACGCTACATTTGAACAGGTTAAGATTGCAGTAATCGAGGAAGCATGCTCTTGGGAGTCATTTCACAAAGCAGTGATTTGTGAGAAGCTGCTGCTTGAGTGGAACTTACATTTTCCCAATAGAATATGAAGGGAACAAGGGTGGTTTGATACAAAGTGCGTGGCATGGCAGGTCTTAGCCATGAAGGTTGTATCTGGTGGAACTAAGGAATGTAGTTTGTCTGAACACTTTGCATGAAAATAGCAATAGAACAGCAAGAGGCTTGTGAAGTTTCATCTGTTGGGAAGAGGTTGGTAACTGGAGAAAAAGGGTTCAATTTTGGAAAAAAAAATTTATTTAAAAAAAATAAATAAAAACTATAGGTATTATTCATACACTGAATCTTCAAATGGCACAACCCTAGGAGTTTGGCCCTTATACAATTAAAATATGATATTAGGGTTGATAAAAATATTGCTGCCAGCCCAGGTTTTCATCCAATAAAGCTGACATGGGCTGGAACCTAATACTGATGAATTATTTGTGTTAGTGGTAGACTTGTATCCTGCAATTGCTTGCCTTCAAAAGATCTTTCTTGGGTTGGACAGTAACATTGGTGTCAAGAACAGTAAATGATTCATTTGCATACAAGTTTCTAGATTGGGAATGGTGCCTCCTCTAGCCATATGAATTCTGGTTAGAAATAATGCACTTCAATTAAGTTGATATTGGAACTTGCCTGTAAACAGTTGGAGTAGTTGAAGTCTGCTCCATATATGTTCCATCAAGCAATCCCATTGGTGGTGGATGATAAGAGCAGACCTGGATCTAACCAATGCCTTTATCCAGTGCCATGTGTCCTTGAGGACACATGGCACAGTGTAAATAATAAAATGTACAATGTACATAATACCTCATCTCAGAAATATAGACAGAAAAATTACTAAGGAGCGAGAATACTAGAAGTGCAATCAGAAAGACAGTATATAGCGATTGACATTGCATTTGAATTTTTGAAGATTAAAATTGATTGGAAAGCATTTAACGAACATAAATAAAAGTAAAATTATTAGAGTATCAACAATACACAATATCCTATCAAAGTGAAAATAAGAATCCAGGGAAAATATTAAAAAAAAAAAAAAAGTGTCATCATATCCCAACTAGGCATCAGCTATACAAAAACCACAAACTTATGTTCAAATAGGAGTGGCCAAAATGTGCAGCACTTCCAATGTGCGAAAAACTTGCTCTTACTAAATGATTTTATAGCACGAGGGACTTATTCAAATATATGAAGTAGATGACCTACTGTCCGTTTATGAAGTGGGCCAATAATTCAAAATATGAGTATCTTACTACACATTTGGCATACAAGAATAACATGATATCAGCAATAGGAAGGTCAACAACAGCACATAACTCCATGTATAAAAAGAAAACCAAAATATACAGCATTGATTAGAGAGCAGTAAAAATTACCATTTACAATGTTTCTTTAAAATATAGTTCTCATGTTTCATCTGGATAAACTAAAAACACAAACATCAACCTTTGTGTCTGCAAAAGGAGCGTCAAAAGGATGATTTTTCCCATGAAACTGCTTTTAAACAACCTTCACTCTTCAGCAATGTTTGTTTTAAAAAGTGATGATTAGAACTGTAATAAAACCTAAACATATGGTGAAAGTGAATTTATACATTTTCTTTCTTTTTGAGAATTGACAACAAAAATAATAAACACTATTTATTAGATTGTTTATTGGAATGGTTGAGAAAACATCAGCTAATTGCCAATTCATCAAACTTTATAAAATAGTTGTTTCACTTATTCTAATAATTTAGTAAATGTTTATAAATTTATGAATAAACTATTGCTTTCATATGCATTTCTTTATAAACTTGTAAACTTGCATTGTATTAGTTTTTAGAATGTTGTAAATATAAAATTACTCTTGTAAATAATTTAATAAATAACGTCTTTAATATTTTTGTTGTCAATTCTCAAGAACAAAAAATGTATAGATTCACTTCTGTGTTTAGGTTTTATTACAATTATAATCATCGCTTTTTAAAACAATAAAAATTGCTGAGGAGTGAAGGTATTTAAAATAATAGTTGTGTCAATGGGAAAACTGTCCTGCTGACACTCCATTTTTTGCAGGCACAAAGGTCCAAGTTTGCTCAAATATGATCAAGTACTATTTTGCTTAAATGATGCAGACACCACAAGGGAAATTCTACATCAAATCATCCAGACCATGTCATCCATAATAAACACCATTTATTTATGAGATGCTTTATTTACAAGAATAATTTTATATTTACAATGTTCTAAAAACTAATAAAACTGTATTAAGACTAATGCAATGCAATATTTATCATGTGCCACATGAGGTAGAGAGTTAGAGTGTAAGAGGCAAGGGACACAGTTTATGAGGATATGTGGGGAAGATAACGTTTAACTCTTTATGAAAAATGTTCTCAATGCTTGATAGAAATTAATGCAGAAAAGCTGACATGGGAAACTATTTATTCATAGCCATTTTTATCCTGGATTAAGAGAAATTATAAAATAAAGAACATGAGAGACTGACTTTGATGTTAAATAATTCAGTAAAGATTTAAATGTAATCAAATCTACTAACCTAAGTGAACCACACAGCTATGAATACCACAGACAGGACATGAAGTCTTGAAATTACGTCTCTTTGCTGTGACTCATTTTCAGAAATTGTTTTTTTTTAGTACTGCTTTCTAAATGGTATCTCTTTATTTTGCCTGCTAATGGAGTCATGACTGATAAATCACAACTATAGTTAGTATAGCTCCAAAGTTTAAGCAATGGGGAGGGGGTATTGTTGAACAACAAAATTTTACATTGGGCAAAGTCCCAAGAATGCAGCTGCAGAGTGACCATGACATAGCAGTGTACATGTTTTCAAAATTTAAACTTAAAGTCTCAAAAGAGAGATAAAAAAAATAAAGAAATCTCAGATGTATTACAGTTGGTCTTGGAAAAACCAGATGATAACTAGTAACTACTGTTTTTATTTAAACACTATATAAATATACTGCTGATGGCTGCAGTGATCATCTACAGGAAATTAAAACTAAATTCAGCTATAATTGCAATGGTGAGATTAGACATTTCCAGACAGGAAACATTTGACATTTATTGACCAAGCAGCATTATGGTTGGTTGTAATTTATAAAAACTTAGCCCTCTCAAGCCTAAACTTATCACTCTTTCTAGTGATGGGAGTTTCTTTGCTACGCTTTTGTTTAAGGTAGTGTGAAAAATTTTGATTATATCATCATTTTCTATTGTTATATATGCTTTTCAGGCCATGACAATTGTGTTTAAGCATAAAACACTGTTGACACTGGGCATTGATTTTAATGTCCACTTTTATATTTACATACACTCTATACCTGATATTGAACACTTTAACCCACAAATATAGCATAACTAAAAACTATATTTTTATCACATATATATATTACAGATTATTGGCAGGATGGTTAAAAATCTACTACCATTCTAACAACAATTTGCACCTGATGCTGTGGACCAGTATAACGAAATAGGAGACATTACTTTCTAAGCAATGAGCAATTTTTGTGTATGTGTTTGATATCACAAATATATATGAGAAAGTGGGAGGAAACAAAGATTATGTTTTGGGGGAAAAAAAAAACAGTTAACTAGAGCAATTCTGGAAGATAAAATTTATAAAGCAAGTGGGCTTTTGTGATTCTAGTATATCAAGAGACAGAATATTAAAAATAAATAAAATTGGATCTGTTCATAGGAGATTAAAGTGAACAGATTTAATTCATTATAATATATTATCTCTCAAATTGGAACTGAAGAGGGCTTTGTTCAAACAAGAAATGATTCCAAAACAAATCCTGATATTTGGTCAGATTTGAAGAGTAGTTATATATTTTCATTCAAACATGTTTTAGTGACTTTGACTAAGTAAGTTTCATTTTTTTTCAATTTGCATATTGTAAGTGCCTAAAGCCATTTTCAACTTGGTGTAATAAAAAATAGAACTTTTCAATCAACAACCTTCAAAATAATGTATTTATTGTTCATTATAATAAACTAAGCAGATAACCATTATTTTGGATATCCTCATAAACAAAGTCAGTTTTATCTAAATTTAAAACTCTAAAAATTGAATTCAGTCAAAATAAATATTCAATCAATTTTGGTTATTATTTTGGTTCTAACTGAGAGTGCTGAAAAGTTCAACATCTTCCTCTTCCCTACAATTGACAAAATGATAAAAATATTTAAATTTTGGATTTCTTTCTTAATGAGGATTTTCAGCACTACTTCATATGTCAAAGTAGACCTATATAGATCTAATCAATAGTAAAATTCTTTTTGTTCATCATTAGGCTATGGACTTATATATATATAAGGTAACCAACAAAGTCCATGCCATTTTATACTTTGTGTGGGAAGAAGTGATCATTGATACACAAATGGGTGTGTCACATGCCATGAAAGCAGTAGGGGGCCATTGCTCTTGACCAATGCAGGTGCACTGATATACACATCAGTCATAGCTTGTGCAGAGGAAAGGAAACATGGTGGTGTTGAAGCAGCTCATTCAGGGTTGTCTACTTTATAACTTTAATTTGGGCTTGTCAGCAGCTGCATCAAGTTGCTGAATACATTGAGCCTTTGTGGATAATGCTGTGAGTGAATGCACCATTAGGCATTTGTTCCAGAAGTTCAGGTCAGGAGATATGTCCCTTTGTGATGAATCCCGCAGTAACTGGTGACAAGTCCTGGATGGTGAGGTCCTGAAGGCAGACATAGAGGAGGACAACAGCCAAACTTGTGGTGAATACTTCCAGGTTTCTAATGTAACAGTCAGACTTCACCTGCACTGCAGAGAGAAGGTGTACAAGTTGAGTAAGTGGGTTCCCCACAAACTGTCAGAAGTCAACAAGCAACAATGAGTAACAGCTTGTTTCTCATTGTTTTCTCAGCACTGCAATGTACTCATAATTGATCGAGTGATCACCAGTGATGAAAAGTGGGACTTGTATGACACTTCCAAGCATGCCAGACATTTTTTGCCCCTATGAGAGTCTGTGCATCACCCCACAAGACAACCTATACACACATGCAAGATCACGCTGTGCATCTGGTAGACAAGTCAACAAGTGGAGCACTATAAGCTGCTACCAACAGGCCAAACCATCACTGGTGAGCTCAATGAGCCCATAGAGCTGGAGGTTCAAGCACTGCAAGCCCTGCAAGAAAATTTTGAAATAAGGCCAAAATTAACCGCTTCAACCTATTGACTTAGAATTCCATCACTAAAATGGCCTTATTATGTACTCCAAAAAAAAAAAAAAAAAAAAAAAAAAATATACTTATGGGGGTACTTCTGGGATTAGGGGGCCCTGAAGTTTAAGCTTCATCATTTTCATAGTAAATCTGCTGCCAAGTGTATTCATTATCTAAATTTATTTACATTCACACTCAAGAACTTTATTATAAAAATATTGATTTCAACAAAAATAAACTATTCAATTTATCCATTTTTTAAAGGTTAAGATATGGTGTTCTGAAAAGAATTTGAAAAATCAAGGTTTATCTTTGTAACTTTGGTTATCCATTTAGATAATGAAACTAAACATACCAAAAAATTAAACTGACCAGATTTTTGTCTAATACAAGTAGTATAGAGAAACACAGCACTAACAAGAAATTCCCATCAGCTCAAATAAAAATAATTCAAGATTCTCTCTTAGCTGATTTCCAAATCCATTTCTCATGAGAGGTAAATATGAATTAAAAAATGAATTACCAAAATAGTTATCATGAAGCTTAGTTCATTATCCTGTTTCCCCTGAGAGGAAATTTAATTTCCACTTTTACAGTTACACCCATGATAGATATGAAGAGCATGGAACAACACTTGTTCCAAAGCCAACAACTCAACAGAAAAGCAGGTGAAACAAGAAACCAAGAAATGATTTCTCAAATAGTAGCAATAAGACTCAAGACAACCGCCATTTTGTTACTTTTTTCCGGGTGTTATTTCAATATACATCTTCCTCATTTGCTCAGTTCTATCTTCCTCCAAGCAGTTTTTTTTTTAACACCCTTACAGTGACTGAAGCAACAAATAAAAGAGCATGAACTAATACTAAGCATTAATGACATCCATAAGAATAGATGCTAAGGTTTTTAGTAGCAAACTTGTAAAAAAAAAAAAATCATCAGATGTAAAATGATCTCACCATAAAATAATATCTATTAAAAAAAGAAAAAGAAAGAAGAGTGAAAACAGGCATCATCACAAATTCATTATGAATAAGACAAATTAGGTTGCAACCTTAAGACTAAGCTATAAGACAATACTAATTCCAGACTGCACTTAATGAAATCCAAAGATAATTTATGTATTCCACAGACACTAAGATACCTTAAAAAAAAAAAAAAAAAAAAAAAATTTAAAAATAAGAAATAGAAATTTATATTAGAGATTAGCTTAACAGTCTATGATATGAACTACAAATTAGGAACACCAAAATCAAGCAAGTACAAAAATTTAAATTTCTTTTCTTAATCAATTCACCTTGAGACACAAGGGGTTACTGGGAATGAAAGAGAATGAGGAGATTTTAGAAGGAACCGGAAACCCAATCCTAAACAGGAAACAAGAGATAAACCTCAAATATTGTTCAAAAGACCTGGGAGGAGTATGAACTGGATGATAGGCTCTATGAAGTCTTAAAAGAGAGTGCAGAAAATACAAAAAATGCTACACTGAATCTAAAAGCACATTGGGATAAGATAGCGAAAGTTACCTTCCAAAAGCTAAGCAAAGTATTAAGGAACAGGAAAATGTCAATCAAACCAAAAAATGTAATGAACTGTTACATAATATGAGTCCTCCTATATGGAAGACAATACTATTACAGAAGAAGAGACACAAGGCAATAGAAATATGATTCTACAAAAGGATGTTGAGAATACCATGGACAACAACAAAGTTTTAGGGAAAATGGAAACAAAAAGTACAATTATATTTAGTATCAGAAAGTTGAAATTTCTAGAGCACAATGAGGAAAGAAGGTTTAGAAAATCTGACACTCACATGACATACTGAAGTCAAGAGAAACAGAAAGAAAGCAGCAAATAACCTACATAATGAGCTTGTGTAAATGGTTGGCAGAACAGGGATTATGAGAGGGAGCAAAAAGCAAAACTTTACAAAGAGAGTCAAAGGACAGGAAAATGTAGAGGGCCACCATGTATACAAGAAGTTTATCCATACCAAGAAAATATAGTCATTTTTGACAAATACACACAATTATTAATTTTTTGTGTATATTGAAATATATTTTTCTACTTGTTATTGTACTTTGCTCTTTTAATATCTTTCTTTTCATATTCTGTGTTTGTAAACATCTTCAAACATTGGTATAACAAAGACTGTTGCTGTCACTTCAAGAAGATTACATAAATTACCAACAAAATATACAAATACATTTTGCATTATATATTAAGATATAAAGAGCTCAACACTACAAACACAATTCTAAAACTAATACCACAGACTTCATGTTAGGTAATGGAATACTTAAGGAAAAGTTCATTTTAGTTGGAATTACAAAAGTATTTTAGAAGACAAAAGAGAGGAATATGAATTTTAAGGGTTGATGCTTCTTTAAAGATCTTTCCAAAATATTGCAGAGAAAAGAAATAAAGAAAAGAAACTTGTCAAGGCTTTTTAAAAAAAAATATTTACACAAACTCCAAGCATTCAAGCATGAAGCAATCTGAAAAGTTGATCTACTATATATTATAAAATTTTCAAATTCTCAAGAATTAAAAATAAAAAAGATATTTATATGAAATTTAAACATTCAAAAATTTAAAAGAGGCTAAGACAATCATTGTTCTTTGGAGAACAATCCACTGAGAACATACTTATTCAAACCATCCTTTTTATTATATATTCAGAAAATATCTTCCAATAATTTATGCTGTAAGCATTTCTTAACTTTTTTTTTTTAAATTCTAGTTAACCCTTTTATTCCAACCATCCCATCTATTTGAAACCCAAGTGTACACTGATAACAAAGATAAGTATATTAAATCACAAAGATAAAATCTGACTTACGTAGCAAAATATCAAGAATATAAATGCAAAAATAGATAAATAAGCTACCTAGAGACATGAAGCTATGACATTTTTCAAATAAAACCAGACAACTATTATATAAGGGGGTGCTGAAAATGTTTAAGCTTAACTCATTTTATAAAATCAGATCAAATATCAGACTTTTAAAATCTTTTTGTGGCTTGGCCAAGAATTTTTCAGTGTCCCTTTGTATGTCTTATATTAACAAAACAACCCTTGTTTCCTGTATAAGTTTTTGATAAAAAAAATTATCTGAATTTTTAGGAAAGGTTACAAATATTTTAAATATACAGTAGCTTAATACCATCAGAACATACGTAAAATTAAAATTTGGAAAAATCTATACCATTAGGCATAATTATTTTCCCTTCACTAAGACACTGATGGTCAAGAATCAGAGAAAATAAAAATTGATATATTCAGAAAGATTTGTTAACCAATTTCCTCCTGGATTCAGTTTGATCTGATAACTTTTTACCTCATATATATCTATCAGCTAAAATTATAAGCTATAATTTTACAAAGTGAAAATATGTTGGAAAATTTCCAAGCTTTCATCTGAAATCGAGAACATATGAACTTAAAGTATAACGGTCATAATATATAGAAAAAAAGGTAGCAGCAGTTTATTAAACTAATACAAGGAGGATATGGGTTAATAAAAGAAATAATTAAACAAACACTTAAAATCTGAAAAGAAAAAAAAATAACCTAGATAAAATGAAGATTAAAATTTACAAAAATAAGTACCAAAAATAAGTACCAAAAAAAAAAAAAAAAAAAAAAAAAAAGTCATTTTGAGGTATTAATTAAGAATCATTAATATAGCACTTTGTGGAAGAAGAGATATTATCATTAAATAAAAGATTTTTATCATTTTATAATGAAGTCAGATTCTCAATTATCAAAAGTTTTTTTCAAAATGTTTTTTGTTCTGAAAATAAGGAGAATTTGCCTGGAGCCAAGAGATAAGAGTTGATTTATTAAAACTCATGCAGTTACTGAAAATAAATGCAAAATCAAATTATTAATAGAAAATATTCACAGGCAAATTATATTGCAGTTTGTTCTTTTAATTCACAACTAAAAAGCTAATAATATAAATGCAATAAGCATTAGAACAGGTTTCATTTTTGAAAAAAATAAATACATTTTCCCGTACACTAGTTGTTGATCATAGTTATCTAATAATAATCAACAAGTCTCATTAAATTTTCACTAAATTTAGTTTTACATCATGTAGTCTTATTTTTTGTAAAACCAAAAAGTAATGAAAGAAAAAAGAAAAAAAAAAAAGAAGAAAACAGAAGTTAGTCTCTTAAAATAATCTAAATGTGAAGACTACTTCTATGTGTCATATCCCTTCAGGACATTGGAAATCATGACTCTCCACAATTTCCTGTCCTTTGTCACTCTTAATAAATTCTGTCTTTATCTCTCCTAAACCATGCTCTGCCTTTCATTTACTCAAGCTCTCTAGGTAGGTTATGCGTTGTTTTCATATGTCCCTCTTGCCTTTAATCAGTCTCTTTCCTCATAAATTTCAATTGGCCCTTCCAGATGTTAAGTATCCTTTTGGTTTCCATTTTCTCTAAAAATTTTGTCATTGCTCACATGTCCAGTTCATATCTTCAGCATCCTTCTGTAAATCTGAAGACAGTATGTTATAAAATATTAACATTTATGGGTATAGTAAATCTGACTTAAGAAATAAAATAAAATTTTGCACATGTTTTTTTTAATTTGGATAAAAAAAAAAAAAAAAAGAGAAAAAAAAAACCAAATAAATGAAACAGTTGATAAATTAACTGAAGCTATATTATCTTTTAATAACCAAATTTCTATATGGCAGAGAATGCTTTTATTTAAAGTTAAAACTTGCATAAGCATTTTCCAGAACAGTTTTGACAATTACTTCATTGTAAGCATTCAATGTGTTCAGAAGAAATGCGAAGAACAATACATGGCTTTATTTTGCTGGTTATAGCTGTAAATATAAAAGATTCTAGAATTAAGCAAACTATCATCAAAAATATATATAAATAAAAGTAGGCATATCTGAGTGTAAAAAAATAAGCTATAAACATCAAGATTCTTAGAAGAGGTCAAACTGTCCAGTCAAACTAAAAGTTTATATTACAGATAATTAAATAAGGGTGTTGTTCAGATTCTGGCTCAGGATTATGTAAACTATTTAAGCTATTGTTGCACAGATTCTTGATATGAACAACAAAGCAGTAACAGTTAAATTACAACACCAGATAAAAGATAAAAAAGATGTATAGTTGCACATCATTACAAGTAAATAACATCTGACAATTCTCTTATATATTAAAAAAAATCAATTTTATTCAAAGACGAAAAGAAATTTCAAATTACTGAAAATCCTTGAGAATTTCATAATACATCCACCAATCAAGTCATTTCTAAATAAAACCAGCAATATCTAAATATCTCAATGGTAGTAAAAGAAACAAACTTTAACAGGAGGTTTCAAAGCTCACATTTTGACCAAATTTGGTTCCTTGATCATAAATCATTGGCAGTAAAGAGAATAAAAAAATATAACCAGTCTTACTTGTGCTTTCAGTATTCAAATTGTGGTAATAAACAAATCAATATGTTTCATCTCGAATTTATCATTCAGAGTGAGCTGATAAAGGTTCATCACAAGGTTCCTCACACCTAACATTACTATTCAAAAGAATTATATCAATATAAAATCTAAACAATTTGTTAATAAACTTTGCCATTCAGATTAAAATATATAAACCTTACAACAACCATAATAACCTCTGCTAACAAGAAAAGTTAGCAATAATGACATATCCAGATTCAAAAAAACCTTTTGAATCAAAAGTCCAGGATTATGAGCTGTTGCATTCATACAAAAAAAATTCCTCTTAATTTTGTATGAGGCTGGATAAAAAATATGTACATTTCAATTAACCCCCCACCCCCACCAATACTTTTACAATACTCTTTCTTTCTTTCCTTCTCCTTCTTTGCATCAACTTCCTTCCTTCCTATCATACCCAATGTCATGTGTTTGTTTATTTATTTTTAAAAATAATAAAGTGTTCATTAAAATTTTTTTTTAAAAATTATAGCATTGGGGAATCAATTGATACAAACTGTCTAACAATACCAAAAGGTTGAAACCAAGGTAGCAGAACCAATTAATCTCCTAATTATATATATATATATATATATATATATATATATATGAGATAGACATGTTTCATTGAATAATTTAGACAAGTTTTGTCTACTTATTTTCAAATGGATCCTTTCATATTCATAGACAATCTTTTTGGTATCATTATTAAAGGAAGAGAGAAAATTATCATGTTGATACATATTGTTTATTCCAAGCACGTTTGGCATTAGCACAATGTCATCATCAGGGTTTTCTTTTTTTACAAGACAAATAATGTATTGTTCATGATTTTCAAAGACAAAATTGCTATGTTCATCTGAAAGTTAAAATTTTTACTAATGTGAAAGAGGGACAAAGGAAAACAGTGCGTAACATACTTGATGGGCTTGAGCAAATGGATGACAGAACAGGGTTTGGGAGAAATAAAAAATGTCAAAACTTATTAAGAGCTACAAGGGACAAGAGGATGTGGAGGGCCAAGATCACCTGTGTCCTAAAGGGACATGCCACATAAAAGGAGGAGGGAAGCCCAAGTGATAAGTCAGGCAATTTACAAAATAAAAAAATAAAATAAAAAATAGCCAGAGATACAGACAATAGTTCTTTTTCCTGCCAAATTTGGAAAGTGAGTGTATAATTTAGAATAGAAGGCTAATATTGTGTTCTTTCTTTGTATAGGTCCTATTCTCATTTTCTGTTTTACAGACTTGGGTGAAATTAAAAATATAGCCAAGTGTTCTATACAATTTCTATGGCAAAATAAGAAAAACATTTTATACATTATCTAAATAAATTTAAACACTTATGCTCAACTGTGGACAAAAGAAAATTCTTTCATTCTTTAAAAACATTCCAATTTGATACACAAAAAAGTACAAGAGTCAATTTGAGTGTAAACACACACACAAATGTTTATCACCCTCTAATTAAACAAGACTAAGCTTAGTAAATATATACAAATATATTTGTATACATAGAACAAAACTTGTTCATTATACATGTTCACACATTTGCAATTCATTTGGGCTTACCTAATACAAATAAATACTAATCTATAAGTAATTACATGTAACCATACAAATATTTGCAGCAACTCCCATCGACTCCTGCCATTACATCTTGCTAAATAAATAATTTGTCACAAATTTGAATAGGATATATATATATATATATATATATATTACAAATACACACATGATGACTGGCGACTCGTTAAACAAGTATGCCCATCAGTAACAAGTTTGATTACAGTTTCTAGTTATCATAAGAATAACATTAGTTCTTGAAGCCAGCATATGATTTGCAATGCCAATTGCAGACATGGCAAGCTAAGTCGTATTGTACAGGATCTGACTTGTTTTGTAAACTCTGTTCAGCTTGTTTATGTTTTAACATTTATATATACACAGAGACTCACACACACATATAAACATTATTTTTAGTGGATAACTGTATTTGAGTAGATGCTCCATTTTTTTTTTTTTTTTTTTTTTTAAAGTGTTATTTGAAAACTTAATGTATAAAAAGTGCCCACCAGCAGGATTTGCAGGTGAAAGCACCATCCAGTGTGCTTTGACAACTGAGCCATGGAGAAATTCACAGTGAAGCAAGACTATTTGCCTTAAAGTTCATTGTAACTAAGCAGTCAAAGCATGCTAGTTCAGATGGTTCCTCCTGCAAATGGCAATGCCGGTTTGAACCGGCATTGCCATTTGTAAAAGAGGTTTTAAAAATCAAAAGCTGTTCAAGAAATCTTAGAGAAAAATACGTGCTCTCTTGCTTTTTTTCTCTAATAAGATTTCTAACATTCAGGCTGGTAGATAAAAATAAATAAATGTACTGTTTAATAAATAAACAGAGCATCTACTCAAATACAAGTATCCATGAAAAATAACGTTGAAATAAAATGCACACACACAGAGGGTGTAAAAGCAAAATTGTCCATTTGCTAGATTAAGCTTTGAACTGTTATGTCTTAGAAATGATTAAAGATATCTCACTGGATTTTTCCAAGATTTTTATGACACAACTGGACTCTACTTTGAAAAATGTGTAATTGCTTTCCAAACTTAACAGAAGAATAGAGATGAAATCCATCATAAACAAAAATGACATGTTCAATAATCATAGTTAAGGATCTGAAGCTCATGAAGCAGTGAAATAAAGTTTATATATATATATATATATATATATATATATATATATATATATATATATATATATATATATATATATATATATATATTATTTCAGGTCATTTTCCAACTAATTCAATGTGATCTTTTCCCTCTCTAGCCTTCTTTCTTTCCTGGAGTAAAAAAGTGCATCAGAGATTTCACGTGCAATTTCATTTTCAAGACTTTTTTCACTGCTCTTTGGACTATCATAGCTGAAACTCCTTTCAGGTGCCAAACATGGATTGAGTTGAATCTTTTCTAATTGATTTCTTTAGCTCTAAATTGAAATGATGATACCTCTACCTGTTGTGACCTCCTGGATCCAGTTTTCCTCTCTACAGTTCTCTCTTTTTTAAACTCATTCACCATTCGATTGTTGGTTTTTGAATGGACTTTGAAAATGGAAGCCAAGGTATGAATGTTGGTACTATTACTGAAGGTCTGAATGATCTTTTTCCTATCATCATTGCTCATTTGGGAAGACAGTGGGGCTGACACAAAACTATTTTAACCTGTTCTCTTTCTAGCTGAATAACGCAAAGGATTTTTCAGTAATTCTTATTACAGATGTTGTCAAGATGGCTAAACAACTTACCTGAAAACCTGGAAAAAAAAGTAACTCGATTAGCCTAGTATTTTTTTTAGATATTAAACATTTTGTGAGATGAACAATTACATTACACAATTTGGACAATTATACTGCCACACCCGGTGTGTGTGTATATATATATATATATATATATATATATATATATATGAGAGAGGACAAGAGTCTGGATGGCATGTCTATTTCAAAAATTATTCCCAGAAAACTTCTAAATAATTACCTTATTTAGTCCAGTTTGTAAACAATTTAAATTCTTCCCTATGGAACTATTTTCTTAAATTTTTTTTTATAAAGAGTATTCAATCCATTTGGCCACAAAATGTGTTACTTAATTTACAAAATATTTTTGGTAAATGGTTATTCAAAATCTTGTTATTGTTTTTAAATAGTCTCAGGACTATTACCTAATATAAAATGAAAATAAAGTTAGAAAAGAATATTCCAATGTAATACAAAAAAAAAAAAAAGAAAAAAAAAAAAGAAGCTGAACTCCTCCCCACCACCACTATCAGCTCATTTAAATATAAAGAAATGTTAAGTTATTTGGATTTTTTTACTAAAATTAGAAGAAAATCCTACTATTTGTTAGAGGTTGCTGAAGGTTTTGGAAAAAAAACAAAACAAAAAAAAACCTGATAACACCATTTATACAAATTCCCAGAATAGACAAAGAACAAAACAAATGCATCCTCAATCAAACATTCATAATGTACCAACCCAAGGAAAAAAATTATAGAATAAATTTCATTAGGGTAAGAAGTAGAGTACATTCATCACTTACAAAATTCATTATACGTTATTTGCTATGTCTATATTTGAAATATATTTGCCACTACTATATGTCTATATTTGAAATCCTTCAGTTCTGTACCAAATTTAAAACTGAGTAGTATTTATATTTAGCAAGCATAATATCTGTCAAAATGAGGGGATTGTGTATAAATAGGCACTTCTCTTTAGAACAAAGGGACACTCTCTGTTCCACCGCTTCGGATTAGAACAATGTTTCTCAACCTTTTATTTTAACTTCAGGGCACACTTGTAAAATAACTAAACCTCTGGGGTGCACTTTAAATTTTAGTAAAAAATATCTTAGTCATCGAATTTGAAATTATGAAATTTTGGTTTAGCATTCCCAAAGAAGATTAATAATACAGATTTCATTTAAGGAGATTTATGAAGAATATATATATTTTTAGAGAGGCTGATAATGACGGATTTAAATCCCTTGAGGAAAGGCAAAAGGAAAATGTTATCCACTCCTTAAAGATTAGGGAATTTAGCATCCAGTTTAAAAGATCAAATAACAAATTTTTTTTTTTTTTTAGAAAGAAAGTTTTTTTTAAATATAAAAATAATTCATACATTACTCTTCTGTTAAATTAGGGGGCACCTGGTGTACTGGTTGAGAAACGTTGGATTAGAGTGTAGTATTTGTGTATTCTATGAAAGTGTTACAGACATACAAACAATATATATAGATTTCCTAGTTAATCTCATTCAACTTTAAAATGAAATGGTAGAAAAGAGAGTTGAATGAGGTTAGCTAGGTTGTGTGTATATATATATATATATATATATATATATATATATATATATATATATATATATATATATATATATATATTACTCAATCACATCCTGTGAAGACCTGGTAACAACTGTACCAGAGTCATCTACCAATTTGACTGCCCTCCATCTGCAAACTGGAGATGACCTCATGGCAGACCATGCAGCCACTGGAAGGATGTCCAGCCTATTAATCTGTCATAAAGGATGTTCTGAAGCTCTGCTAAGATCATGAAAGCTGAAGGGACAAGGTGGTTCTCACCAAGCAGAAAACTTAGCAATATATTCAAGAGATAAAATCATCAACAACAACAATAATAGTAATGATAATAAAAATAACAATATTATTGTATATTATTAGGCCTTTAAACTAAATGGAAGCATGATGAGAAAAAATATTAAAATCCAGAATTTTCAGACACGTCTGTGTCTTCTCTCAATCAGAAATGAAATAAATTTGGACATTTTGAAAGGAATTGGGGAGGAACGTGTTATATTACAGATGAAATATTGTAGTTTTGGGCTAGTTGTTTTCCAAGATGGAGGGTTTGTAGCTGGGTTTTTTTTTGTAGAAATCATATTGAATATACATAGAATTCTGTTTAACCGTATAATGTATGGTAGCAAATGCTGGACAATCTCCTCAAAGATGAAGAGACTTGAAGCAACAGAAATGTGGTTCTACAGAAAGATATTGCGGATACCTTGGACTGAACATGTGAGCAATGGTAAGGTTTTAGAGAAAATAAAAACAAAAAGAAAACATCAGGAAGAGGCAGTTGAAATTTCTGGGGCACATAATGAGGAAGGAGGCTTTGGAAAATCTGATACTCACAGGACAGATAGAGGGAAAGAGAGATACTGAGGAAAGCAGCACATAGCATACTTGATGGGCTTGAGTAAATGGATGGCAGAACAGGGTTTGGGAGAACTTAACAAAAAGACAAAACTTATTAAGAGCTACAAGGGACAAGAGGAAGTGGAGGGCCATGATTGCCTAAACCCTGAAGGGACATGAAAT
Source organism: Acanthosepion pharaonis (assembly GCA_903632075.3). NCBI lineage: Eukaryota > Metazoa > Mollusca > Cephalopoda > Sepiida > Sepiidae > Acanthosepion > Acanthosepion pharaonis. The sequence goes on from CAHIKZ030000329.1 coordinate 2,087,466, forward strand.
TATTTTAAAAACTTTATTTATTATGAGCAGCATATTTATTGGGTAGTCACTAAATATAATGTTAATAGTAATAAGAAACAATAATGGATTATAAAATCCATTAATTGCTTAAAAATATATAAAATCATTTTATTATTTAAATTAATATAAATTAACATAGAATTAGTAACAGCCAAACTTATTTTGACAGAAAATAGTGTTGAAAGTCAAGAATTTTTTATTGCAATGCCTGTTTCTTCATTGAATTTATTTTTTTTAATTAAAACAAATCAGAGTGGAAAAGAGAGAAGCTATACTTCAAGACAATTTAAGCTCAGTGCCTTAGTAATCTTTTTCTTTCTTTTTTTTCCTAATGTAAATACAGGCATATTGGGCTGTCCAATCCTCTGCATCTTCAAAAATGGTGTCAAAGAAAAGAAAAAAATAACAAATTCTAAGTGCATGAGTGGGTAGGACAGGGAGGAAGCCCAACTGCAGTGTCCATCACAGCTGTTAGCTGTTCTGCTATCTTATCAAAAGTAAGAAAGGCAGAATTTCCTTTCAACATTAAAACTGGTCTCCAGTTTATGTCAACCTATTTTCAGTCTGTTTTTCCCCACTATTCAGTGAAGGAGAAATGCTTGTCAAAACACCAGACAGACAGAGTAGATTTCTTTATTGCTATTACTACTAGATTCTAAGCCAGAGATTTATTTATTTATTAACTTCAGCAGTGATAAAAGGTATAAAAACAAGTAGCTGTACAGAGAATTAATTAAATCCAGAATTAGATATAGAAAAGGATGAATATTTAAGTATATCATTAATTATAGTTTATATCATGCCAAACACCATTTCCAATGTTATTCTTACTAAGTGAACAATTTTGTTTGTAATAGTAATATTAGCTGTCTTCCTACAAGAAAACATTTGGCATTCATTGACCAAGTAGCCAATACTGTTTTCAGTTGAAATTTATCAAATCTTTCTTTAAAAACTTTCTTAGGAAAACAGGTTTCCCAAGTCTAGTAGCTTTTATCATTCTTTTGAGTATGGATGGTGGTTTCCTTTTTGAAGTGATGTGGAATGTTAACATCTTGATTATGTCATGTTCTCTTCAAGTTAATTTTGCTATCTATTTTAGTTGTTGCTGCTGTTGATAGTCCTCCTCAAATGATATGTTTACTGTTATTTGGTACAGTTCTTTGTGATTCTGTAGCATCAGTTCACACTATTGAAAAAAGTATGATTGTTGCCAAGACCCACAGGCTTCCTTTTTTCATCATTAATCTTAGTAAGTGGTTGTATACAGCTGACAGTTTTTTTAACTATTGTTCACCTAATACAAGGCCCGAGAGCCACTCAAGATAGTGGGTGACTAAATTAGATTGATCTAAAAGGTATACAGGAGGAAGCAAGAGGTGCATATTAGAAGTAGGATAGATAAAGGTTAACCTTCAATTTGAAGAGGTTAAGATTGTAGCAATCAGGGAAACATCATCTTGGGAGTCCATTCCAAGATGTAACAGTTCTGAGGAAGAAGCTCTCTTTACCAATGTAATATAAAGGGCATGAGGATGAGTATGTGATATGGTTGGTCCAAGCTGGTGGAAAGAAAGAATATATTTCAACCTAACAACTGCCATGAAAATAATGAGGGAGTAACAAGAGGCTAGTAACATTCCATCCGTGGGAAAGTAATTGTAGAGTAGAAAATACTTCATCACCCACAAGGGTACACAAAAAGAAAATCATCATCAACTTGTTCAATCAAACCTGGAGATTTCACATTATTTAAAATTATTTAAAAGAGAGAGAGAGAGAGAATCCATTTATCTATATATCTTAGAGGGGGTGCTGAAAACTCCTCAACACACTTCCAAAATCTGATCAAATGAAATCAAAATTTAAGGGAGTCCGATTTTGGTTGGGTATAACACTTTTCAGCACTCATCAGTGTATGTAAAAAATGTTATCAAAATATCAGAATAATCATGAAAAAATGAATTACAAGAAGGAAAACTATATCATGACAGCTTTTGCTTCAAGAACGAACTTCAGACGGTAGGTTTATTGATGGAAAAAATCCTCTATACAAAAGTGTGAAAAAAATGAGAATGAAGTAATACAAAATGTCAGTTACATAAAGGCATAAAGTCAAAGTATTGTTTACCAGAACATCAACCTTATCTACTCATATTGAGGAAAAAATAAATAAATAAATAGTGATTAAAATTATAGAGTTTAGGTGAAAACATTAGAAGTATAGAGTTGAAGCAGACTTTAGAAGGAAGTGGAAAATGAATCTAAAACAAGCGATAAACCTCTACTCCTGGGGAGCATACCTGCATCCTGTTCTAGATATTTATTTGGCATCAAATTAAATTTTAATAATGTAAAGTTAGTAAATTTTGTTTTACATAACTAAATAGTTAAAATATTTGTAAAAGTATTCCTTGTTTTCCCAAAACTGCTTATAAAACAACCAGTTATACATCTAAAGTTGCTAACCATAAAGTTTCATGCCAAAACTCAGATCATCAGAAGATCATAAAGACTGATCATCACAGCTTTGGCCTGAAACTTAGACTAACAGTTAGAGGTCAGCATCTCTAAACATGTTTCTGGTTGTTATTATAACTATCTTGGTTTAGTTTTCTTTTAAGGGTTTCCACACTATTGGTTTTGATAAGGTAGGGTCCTGTTGCCTTTTTTCTAGCTTTGTGTAGGTAGGAGTTGGTGTTTTTTTTTTACATTTTTGCTGCTTTATTATGTAACAAACATAGTGGAAATGTGTCCATCTTTCTAAAAACAGATGTATTCATCAGTTATATAAATGATACTAGTGCGTTGTTAGTTCTCACTAGTTACATGACTTATTTGCTTGAGATTAAACTTCATACAGCAGTTTAACATGTCAAAAAATAATGAAGAGACATAGGCAGAAAAGCCCAAAATCAATTTTACAAAGGAGTGCTGAAAAGTTCTCAACCTGACCCACTACCCAAAATCTGACAAATTGACCAAACATCAGATTTAGATTTTTTTCTTTTCTTGGAGTCTCTTCTTGCTCAGGCTAAGGACTTTTGAACACTCGCTTCGTAATAATACTTCTTTATGACAGTTATAAGTAATAGTAAATTTGTTAAATTTTAAGATTAAATTCAACATGTCTTCTGATTTGCACTTAATTAAAACTTCTCAGATTATGATTTGTTCTTTTACAGCTTATCAACTGTTTAAACTGAAACATATTTTGGATTTAAAGTACTCAATATTCTCAAACATTTCCCCATCTAAGTACTGACTGGGTTCAACATCACTTAACCTTTAGAATTCTGCATTACTAATATTACTTCCTTTTCCACTGCATTCTTTTTCAAGGCCTCTCAAGTGCAGTATCCTTATTGTGAATTTCACCCAAAGTTGTTTTCTGTTGCCATAGCAGAATATGACAACACAACTATGAAATTCAAATGCACTATTGTTCAGGAATCATAGTCACCTTCAGTGGCAGGATAAACATTTTGTATAGCAAATGAAATTACATACAGAGTGATAAAATGTTAGTAAGCTGCATAAACTATGAAAAAAACGCAATCCATTATAAAAATAATAGAAGGATAGACACTAGCTAATTGTTTACTTTCTGAACAAAAATTTTATTGGCAGGTTAGGAAAGGTTTCAGCAGAATAGCAAGAATTAACATTTGCTACCAAAGACAAGTTTATACTTGTGTCTAATGTACAGCCTTATATATTATTACAAAAGGAAATACATTAGCTTAGTCATATTCTGAAATAGCCTTGTCAGATTGAGACTTTCATATGGCTGTTATGCAGGATGCCAAATACATTCAGAAATATGCAAATTGTTGGCTGTATAAAACTGCTTTCTAAGATTAATGGTTAAAAATGGCATTCAACAAGAGAAGCCTACAAGGTCTTGGTGAAGACCACACTTTTTCAAACCTTACAGACTGGTGCTACAGAATCCAAAGAACTGTACCAAATAACAGAAACCACATTACTTAATTCCCAACAACAGCAACAACTAAAATGAACAGCTTGAAGAGAAAAAGTAGCACAATCAAGATGTTAATACTTCACATTACTTTCAAATAAATGGTTAGGAAGAAAACCCTCATCAAAGAGCAATAACAGCTACTGGACTTGAGGAACTTATTTTCTTTAAAAATTGTTTTAAGAGAAAGATTTTACAAATTTCAACTGAAAGTAGTACTGGCTGCTCAGTCAATGAATACTGAATGTTTCCTTATAAGGAAACAGCTAATATTACCATTACCATATCAAAAACAGATGTTCTTTGTTTTGTCCTGGACAAGTCTAACAATCAGTGCAACACTGTCCTGAAATTTCTATTCCTAATCAAAATTAATCTCTTGATGTTTTTTAAAAGCAATAAATAACAAATATTGTTTAATAAAAAAACATTTCATTACTTGCTTTATTAAGATAAATATATGGTAAACTAGCAGTATGACCTGTCTTTGAGCAGGAATTCATTACTGGGAATTTTTGCCGTTCAATTGGAGCAATTTAAATTTAAAGTCAGCCCACCTGAAAATCAATATTAGTAACAACATTTAGGTGCAACTGAGGCACATCCCCAAATGGAAGGGTTAAAAATTTGAAAGAGGGGGGGGGGAATGTATAATAATAAATAATATTATTGTGATAATTTAAACTATTTTTATTAAAGTTTTTATGAAACTTTACATATCCAAGAGCAGATAGTAAATGGTAAAACATTGCTGAGAGTTATAATGGACAGGAAGTAGTGGAGAGCCACTGTCACCAACAATTTAGACTCAAAACTGTCACTCAAGAATTATCTATCAAACAAAAAAAATTCCATCGAAATTGGATGAAAACTGGAAATGCATAAACATCTGATCACATACACACACATTTTGAGAATTATAGATATAGATTATATCAAATATATTTTAAATAAATATACAAATATATAATATTTATTTTTTTTTAGCCTCAGATAATTTTACCTAAGCCTGGTCATGCTTAGTAAATTTTTAGTTTGAGTCTTATTTCATGACTAAAATATAATCTTAATGAAAATTAGAAATTTCAGTTAATAATTCTTAATATAATTGCATTAAAAAATCTGAACCTTGTTTCTTGCTTAAAACAGGCTTATCTGAGCTTGTCATACAGGGATTATGCTAAGTAAAACAATGTATTTAATTATCACACTTATAAAGAAAGACCAATAAGTCTGTGGCCTAATGCTGAAAAAAAATAAAAGAAAACAATTCATATATTCTTCAACAATCTTGTTCATTGTCAATACACTTTTAAACAAACATTTCTTCATTTAAAACTGACAGAACAATCACTGAAAAATTTCATATTAAAACTCAACTAACAACAGTGTCAGGCTACAAACATACTAATTCAAACTTTATGTATGCGATGGGGAGACTGCAAAGTTCTCAGCTCAACCAAGATGAGATTCAAAAATAAATTCTGACATTTGGTTTTGCCAAGTGTGTTGGGACCCTCATAATTACAATTGTATATGTGTGTTTGCTGTATGTAGCACATTACATATAGGGATGGATTCTTTATCCCACTCACTGGTCTGACAATGCCCTGGGTTGAGATAAAATGTGAAAAAGTTACAAATTCAGAGGTGAAAAGTTATAAGCCCAAGCCAGTTATATGCCAGAGGAAGCAAAATTTGACAGATTCTCCCCAAAATGATCAAAGTCTTGAATGACAAAACAGACTGGAATGCCATAACAAGATTTTTATAGTATACTTTATTTTAGTACTTATTTCATGTACTTTATTGTAGCTGCTGTTTGGTTTTTCAAACCAGTGACTTCATTTCTCCAGTTCTAATGCTTGACAGAAGTATGCAATATTCTAAATTTATCATTTATGATTATCACAGTACAACAATTGTATGTATGTGTTCCCTTGTTTTTTATGTTTTTTTAAAGGTTGGATTGGTAGTCAAACTTCTATGATCAGGATAGGTCTGTCAATCATGTGAAAGTGGTTTCAGCTTGCTACCATGATCTGTTATGCCTGTGTTTGCATCGCTTTGCTTCACTGCCAGTATCTGTATGTTTCATTTCAGTTGATTTTTTTCCTATATTTCTGCAGAACTACTCAGAGAGCACCAAACGCACACAGACACATGCATATTTGTGTATGTATGAATATACATATATATATATATATATATATATATATATATATGTGTGTGTGTGGAACAATCTGCTGTCACCAATAACATATTGGTAAAATTCAAAATAATATTTCAAGCTCTCTAAAGGTTTCTTTGTTAAGTAAGTCCATGCCCAGTTCTCCACTTGACAAAGTTCAGATAGCCCAATTTCCCAAAAAACCTATTCTTCATATGAAAACATAAGCAAGTATGCCATTATGAAAACAAACAAAACCACATGGTTCTAATTGGCTTATAGTTTTGGAAAGTTAATTCTCTGAAATTAATTCTGTCTAAGAAAACACACAAATCTAATGGATAGGTCGTTATATAAACAATTTAAATTCAAGAAATTTTAGAGATAATTTTTCACTTCAACCAAGTAATTTATAATATCATTTTCACCTGACTTGGTAAGTGTGGTGGGTGAGTTAAGGGCCATAACCACTTCTAAATTATCTCCAAGTTAATATTCAGGTTTGATTCCTTAAGAAAAATGCAACTCATCTCATTTTTCAAAATTAATTAGTTTTTGTTTTTTTTTTACACATGTTAGTTCAATACTTATTAAATGAAATGACTTCTTTATTCTCCAGTTATATATCAGGAAACTTTAATACAGTTCATCTTAAGATGTGCCTCATACATGTGAGTGAGTACCAATCATGTCACATAAGGAGCAAGTCAAATGTTTGGGAAATTTGAATAGAGTGATCAATCATTTCATCTGTCAAGTTACCTGTTTTTTTTCCTCCATGTTTCATTTTCAAAACAGTTGCATCCGGGGGCAAACTAAAGTGTCCTGAAAGGTAGTCAGTTGCACCCCAAGTTAACAGAAGAGTAATTTATTTATTATTTTTATATTTTAAAAAGCAATCTTTATTATTAAAAAGCTAGAGACACCAAAAACATGACTTCCATGTCTAATTCAAAGTTTTGTCATTTGATATTCTAAACTGGATACTAAATTTTCTTAATCTTTGAGTGAGTAATCCTTTTCCCTTTTACCTTCCTCAAGGGATTTATCAGTCATTATAAGCCCCCCCCCCCACCCCCCAAAGGAAATTCTTCATAAATCCCTTTAAACGAAAAATGTACTGCTAATCTTCTTTGGGAATGTAAAACCAAAATTTCATATTTTCATGACTAATTTTTCCTTATTAAAATTTAAAATGTACCCCAGAGTTTTAGTTATTCTACAAGTCAAAGTGTGCTCTGGAAGTGAAAAAAAAAAAAAAAAAAGAAAGGTTGAGGAACACTACTCACATCTCTTAAAATTACTTTGCCATGAATTAAAGATCTTTTTTTACTTTTTTTCTTTTTGGAAAGTTTTTTTTTTTTTAAACTGAACAGTTCAACCTTAAGTTCTCTAACCTTTGAATAGACATACCCTCTTCTTTAAAAGTTACTATGGTTCCAAAAATTCAATAAGTGGTATCAGGGAGAACATTCAGTTGTAACTATAATGTAAGTGAATTCATAAAAGAGGATTATAAAAACAGAAAATTAGGTCACATGCAGGTGATATAAAAAAGAATTAAAGACACATTGATAATAACTTAATATTACCTTAATTTTTCTTTTTAATAAGAGATGAATATTTTCTATCTTATATAAAATGCATAAATCAACTATAATATATATAATTTATTATAAGAAATCAACTATATATATATATATATAAAGTTATTGTAAATATTCCAAATTATATTGAGTTAGTCAAGAAACTGCAATTTTTATGGTGATTCCCTAAATACCTTTTGCTTCAAAGCAATTTAAGAAGCAAGGAAACAAAAATGAAGATTCGGTTGTCAAAGGCTAAAATTTTGCGAAAACCTGAGGTAACATTTTTGCCACAGATAATCATTTGACAAATCAAGGTAAACAGCAGATTTCTTATATGTAGAAAGATATTCTGAAGTTCTTCAGTTCCTGAATCAGTATTATTGAAGAATATCACAGAACAAGAATCACAACAGAATGGAAAGGCAATTCAAGTGGTAAAATACAATTGAGAAGCTTTGCTTATGTCAGAAGCTCTTGAAATTCATATATCAGGTTCCTTTAGCTGAAAAATCTACTAAATGACATTGAGTTTTATAAATCATTCACACAAACACCATGACTAAAATAAGTTATATTCTAACAACTTAAATTTGCAAAGAAGACTTCATATAGCATTCAGGTTGTTATTTTTTTTTAATCATTTCATTCCATGCAAGGAAGTAAAGCCACTAAAACACAAGGGGGTTACTGAGTGCGAAAAAATAAGAAAAAAGAGAAACATTATTAAGGAGTAAAAACAATAGAAGAATAATCAAGAGGACGGTAGATAATGATTAACATTGCATTTAAATTTTTGAAGATCAAAGTTGGCTGGAATGCCAGAAGAGTGTTCCACAAGTGAGAAGTGCAAGAAAAACAGTTAGTAAAGAACTTGCGGTTACATCTAGCCAATTCAAATGTAAATTGATGAGACCTTGCTGCCAATCTAATACTGTGTTTAACTTCATAAAGTCTAGGCACCATAACAGAGAATTCATCCGAACAATTATCACAAATACTCCAACTCTATACTTCTAAGATCTCCACCTAAACTTTGAAATTTTATTTACTTTTTTTTTCTGACTAGGAGTAGGTAGGTTTGCCTATCATCCAGTTCACACTCCTCCCCAGGCTTTTTGAACAGGAGTAAAAGTTTATCTTTTTTTTCTTGTTTAAGATTGGGTTTCCAGTTCCTTCTAAAGTATTCTCATTCTCTTTCCCTTCCAGTAGACCCTTGTGGCTTAGTGGCATTATCACCTTGCTTGGAATAAATACATTAAGAAAAAAAAGAAATAGTCGACATGGTCATAAAATTCTTTGAGAGCAACTACCATGCCATCTTCAACTGAAAATATTTTCCCACTATTTTTTAAAGCTTATAATTACCTCATAAACAAGGCATTAATTTATTAACAGATTTAGGAAATTAAAAAAAAATTTAAGTGGGAGAGGAAGAAAAGTGGGAGGTAAATCTGAAAAATTCTTGGGGTGGGGTTACTGAATAAGATAAATATGGGAATCAAATCAGATTTTACTTTACTTTTGCCATTAAAGTAATAAGAGTTTGTTTGTTAGACAAACATGGTTGGAAGATTTCAATAAGTTATTTACTAGTTTGAATACAAAGGAATTCACTTAACTAAGTAACCATGCTCTCAGTTTATATTAATAGCTGCATTAGTACTGGTAGTAGCAAATAAAATTGCATAACAATCTCCCCCACCTACAAGAAGACTAAATAATTAACTTTATTCATAATCTTTTTTCAAAGTTTATACAAAACGTGCATTGAACTACAGGGGGTAATAGTGCCAAGTTGAAGCAGCTCTTTGTGGAGGGACTGAATGTTGAATACTCAAGTACTTCTGGCAACTCATGCACTGAAGGTGTCTCGTTATTATCAGAGGTTTCTGCTTAGATTTTGACAATGGCACTGAATGCTGGACAATCTCCTCACAGATAGTGGAGACTTGATGCAGCAGAAATATTGTTCTATAGAAAGATGCTGAGAATACCATGGACTGAACATGTGAACAATGACAAAGTTTTAGAGAAAATGGAAACAAAAAAGACATTTATACTTAACATCAGAAAGAGAAAGTTGGAATATTTAGGGCATATGAGGAAAGAGGTCTTGAAAAATTTGACACTCAAAAGGACATAAGCACATAAGCTACCTAATTAGCTTGTGTAAATGGATAACAAAACAGGGTTTAGGAGAGATAGCAAAAAGACAAAATTTACTGAGAGCTATAAAGGATGAAAGTTGTGGAGAGCCATAATTGCCAATATCTTGATGAGACTTGGCACAAGGGAGAAACTACTGCAGTTTCAGCTGTTCTTTTACAACCATTTTCAACTACCTCAGTTATATATTCCAGTCCACTGCTTCAACTGATTGGCATTATCTTGAGGAACTAAATATGTCAACAATACAATTGTATTTTGTCCACATATGGTGACTTTAGCAATATAAGTAAGTATCTCTTATGTCTTAATCTTTAATAACTTGACTTATAACCCTTCAGAAAAATTTTTAACAGTGAAGAGAACACAAACCACATAACCATAAATTCTTGTGTTGGTTGTTTCTTCCATCACTAGCTTTAAAAGCCATGTAAAACATCTTTATTTGCAGTGTCCCCTCAGGACATAGGCAATCATGGCTCTCCACAATTTCCTGTTCTTTGTAGCTCTTAATAAATTTTGTCTTTGGCATTTCTCCTAAACCCAGTCATGCTATTCATTTATTGAAACTCACCAAGTATGTTATGCATCATTTTCCTCTGTCCTTCAATCTTTCCTGTGAGTATCAGATTTTCCAAACCCTCTTATTATGTACCCTATAAATTTCAACTTTCTCTTTCTGATGTTAAGTATAAGTTTCCTTTTTATTTTCATTTTCTCTTAAAATTTAATTGTTGCTTACATGTTCAGTACATTGTATCTTCAGCATCCTTCTGTAGAACCATATTTGTGTTGCTTCAAGTCTCTTCTTCATATTTGAGGAGACTGCCTGGCATTCACTGCTATATAGGAGACAGAAGGTAGTGAAGGGAAGTGAGAAGAAAGGATTAACTGCAAGAAGACAGAATGCAAGGTTGTTAACAAAATGATGAGCACAAAATGCAAATTGCAAATCAAACAAGTACAAAAATATAAATATCTGGAAAGCATTCTGATAGGGGACAGAATGTGTGAAACTGAATTCAGAAGATGCGCTGGGATAACCAAAGATGTATTTCAAAAGCCAAGCAGAATATTAAGAGACAGAAAAACTTTGTTAGAAACAAAGAAAAGAGTACTGAACTGTTATGTGATATAAGACTCATCTTTTCTCATTATTTCACTGTACTAAATACATTGTATTTAGATACCTTTTCCATTGAGTCACAGACATCCGGTAATTTATACATATCTAACATGCTAAAGCAGTTTATGGTTTGAGAATAGTCAATAAGCAAACATTCATAATTTTCACCACCAGTAATTGACACAGTTCTCTATGATGATACAATTGGCTTAATTTCTGAACCTTTGGAATAACTGTCAGGCTAAAGAGTTTTGATTTTATAGCAGCTGATCCACAATCAGAAGAAAGATTCTTATATAGTGTGGGATGTGAGACACTTGTAGTGATTAAACCATACAAAAAGAATAGGGAGATGATGAGGATACAACTATAAAAAATTATTAAGATTGGAAAGCAGCTTCAGATTTTAGGGAATTATTCTCCAACAGATGCTGTCATATATAACTGGAATGGATAAGATTTATGAAGGAATCGCTAATGTGACAGATTCTATATTCATTGACAGAATGAGTGTCAAAGTTACAATCCCAGTAGAGGATTAAAATTTAATTGCTCAATTATAGTTGCATTTATGACAAAGGCTTATTTTCTAAATTCAATTTGTTTACTTGTTGCCAAATTGATTAGCTGATTTGTTTTTATGGCTTATCAACTATTAGCAGGTTATTTAAAGCCAAAAACTATTTTTTAGATGGTAAGAATTATTTGGAGATTATAATAATTTACTGATACAAGTCCTAATTAATCCATAGGTGGGAAGAGGAGAAGTGATAGAGTCATAACTTTACCAAGGGTATTTGTGCACAAGTGAATCTAACAAACTCAACTGGAATTGGAACTTGGCTCTGCGATTTCCAACTCTGAGCCATTATTCATTACACCAACTGCATATCAAAGCTGACAGAACCTGGTATTTCCAAGCTGTTACCCATGAAGGTGCTGACCAGACTCAACATATAAGTAAATTGATAAACATTTATAATAAACAGTATTAAATAACATTTACCCGCCTGAATGTCCGAGAAATTTTCATAGATTAACAGTATTAAATGTTATTTAATACTGTTTATTATAAACAGAGCATTTACTTAAATATTTGTATCTATAAAAAGAATGTTAAACATAAAAATTTTCTTAAAATATATATGTGTGTGTGTGTGTGTGTGTGTGTGTGTGTGAATTAATACATACAAAGTTTGTCACTCAGCTGATTGGTATTAACTTCAGCATCCCAAGTTTCATAGACCGACTCTCCTGCAATCGCTCTGTTAAATCATCAGGAGATATCACCAATTATAGATACAAATATTTATGTTAATATTAGCCATTTCCTTATAAGTAAGCATTTGGCATTCATTGACTAAGCTGCTTGTATTACTTTCAGTTGAAATTTATAAAATCTTTATCTTAAAACAATTTTTCAGGAAAATAAATTTCTCAACTCCAGTAGCTGTTATCAGTCTTTCCTGTATTGAAGGTTTCATTCCTAAAATTTATTTGAGGTAGTGTGGAATGTCAACAGCTGGATTATGTGTTTCTCTTCATGTCACATGTGCTTATCCATTTTAGCTGTTGCTGTAAGTCCTCAAGTGATACAGTTCTTTCTTTGTGATTCTGTAGCACCGGTCCATAAGACCCACAGTCTTTACTTGCTCAAAGTTATTTTTAACCATTGAGCTTAGAAAGCAGCTGTATAAAGCAGACAGTTTAGATGTTTATGAATGCATTTATTGGCATGAAAGTTTCAATCTGGCCTATAGGTTTTACTCACTCAAAGTCATTTTTAACCATTGTTCTTACAAAGTGATTGTATACAGTTATTTTTTTAATTTTAGATATTTTTCAATGGGTTTCGTGTCATACCTGCCATCCATATGAAAGTCTCAATCTGACTAGGCTATTCAAAAAAAAAAAAAAAAAAAAAATATATATATATATATATATATATATATATATATATATATATATATCAGGTCATCCATAAGTTCTGTCCGAATTTTAACCTTTTGTTAAAATGAACGAAATTTAAAGAGTATTTTATAATGTCTAATGGAGCTGAACATTATTTTTATATCTAGATGCATTTAAACTGATCAAATTTTATTTCAAAGAACAATAAAATTAAATTTTGTTTGATTAAAACCCTGCTAACATGGAAGTACCGAAGAATCATTTGAGGCACATAATGCTTTATGAGTTCAAGAAATGAAACTCAGCAGCCGAAGCGACTAGAAACATTCACTCAGTTTATGGAGTGGAATGTGTGAATGAAAGAACTTGCAGAAGATGGTTTGCAAAATTCAGAGGTGGAGATTTCACCTTTAAAGATGAAGATCGAACCGGACGTCCAGTTGAGTTTGATGAAAAGCTTCTTGAAGCAGCCCTTGAAGAAAATCCTGCTTTATCAGTTGAGAAATTGGCAGTGGTTCTCAGTTCAAACCATACAACTGTTCATCGTCATCTTCAACAACTTGGAAAAGTTCCTAAACTTGGAAAATGGGTGCCTCATGAATTGTCTGAAAACAACCTCAAATCCCGAGTTGACATTTGCTTTTCTCTCCAACTTGTTTCACCTTTTTTGGATAGACTTGTGACTGGCGACGAAAAATGGATCTTTTATCGAAATGTTAAGCATTGTAGACAGTGGCTTGGTAAAGGGGAAGGACCCCAGCCACAGCCGAGAAGGGAACTTCATTGGCAAAAGGTTCTTTTTTCAATCTGGTGTGATTGCCAAGGAATCATCCACTTTGAATTCTTACCACCTAATGCAACAATTATTGCTCAAATATACTGTCAGCAATTAGAGCATTTGAACCAAGCTTTGAGGAAAAAAAGACCTGCTCTAGTGAATCAAAAAGAGGTGATGTTTCATCAGGACAATGTGCAGCCCCACACAGCAAGAATCACGTCAAAAAGATCGAAGAACTTGGTTGGGAGAAAATTCCTCATCCACCTTATTCTCCTGATCTTGCTCCTTCAGACTACCATTTGTTTCGTAGCTTACAGAATCATTTGGAAGAAACAGCATTTGTAACACAAGAGGAGGTTAAAACTGACATTTGTGAGTTCTTCAAATCAAAGCCGAAAGAATTTTACAGTAATGGAATTAGTAAGCTTGTTAATAGATGGAAGGAAGTCACAGATAATCAGAGAAAATACATTGTTGATTGAATCTGTAATTAAATTTGGTCACTTGTTTTCTTTATTAAAAATTCAGACAGAACTTATGGGATGACCTGATTTTATATATTATATACACACATACAAAATTTATGACTATGCACAAAAAATGTGTTTAAAAGATCTATATGCTGTTATTTTCATTTTGGTCCCATCTTTTTGCTGATGACCATGTGTTCTGTTTTCTTGCAGAATATGCTTAGTTCTTTCTTGTTGCTTTCTTTGGCTACTTGCCGCAGGAGGTTTTGTAGTTTCCTTTCCATGTCTGTTATCAGCCCCGTGTCATTTACATAAAAAAAATCTTTAAAAAAAAAAATCAAGCCAAGAAAACAAACTGAAATTTCAAAGATAGCTGAAACTTGAACCAGTTTCAAATAAAATGATTACAGAATCCAAGATACAAATTTAGGAAATTGTAATCAAACCTTTAAATTATGCAAAATATTTGTCATACACTGTTTTAATGTTCCTTTAGAGTTTTGCTATTTAGGACCTAAAAAATTTAAAAATTATGGGATACATTGAAAACTACAGAAGTAAAGGGAAATTAAGTAAATGAATGACAGCAAGGAGAAGGTGAAAAGCTACTTAGAGCAATAAAAAACAGGAAGTTGTGAAGAGCCATGATTGTCCATGATCTAAAAGGACAAATCTTTTATTGGTTGAGTAAACGACTGCCATATCTTTTATTGGTTGAGTAAACGACTGCCATATCTTTTATTGGTTGAGTAAACGACTGCCATATCTTTTATTGGTTGAGTAAACGACTGCCATATCTTTTATTGGTTGGTTGTATCTTTTATTGGTTGTAAACGACTGCCATATCTTTTATTGGTTGAGTAAACGACTGCCATATCTTTTTTATTGGTTGCGTATCTTTTATTGGTTGAGTAAGCGACTGCCATATCTTTTATTGGTTGAGTAAACGCCATATCTTTTATTGGTTGAGTAAACGACTGCCATATCTTTTTTATTGGTTGAGTAAACGATCTGCCATATCTTTTATTGGTTGAGTAAACGACTGCCATATTTTTATTTTTATTGGTTGGTTGAGTAAACGACTGCCATATCTTTTATTGGTTGAGTAAACGACTGCCATATCTTTTATTGGTTGAGTAAACGACTGCCATATCTTTTATTGGTTGAGTAAACGACTGCCGCCATATCTTTTATTGGTTGAGTAAACGATCTTTTATTGGTTGCCATATCTTTTATTGGTTGAGTAAACGACTGCCATATCTTTTATTGGTTGAGTAAACGACTGCCATATCTTTTATTGGTTGAGTAAACGACTGCCATATCTTAGTCAATTTATTTTTAAATGAAAATTCATGGAAAATTGTTAACTGGGGCAAGAAATAATTTGTAAATTGTAATGCCTCTAAAACTAAATTGCTCTCTTTTAATCATTTTAGGGAACCATTGTTCCTTCTCAGTCTGATGTTTTCCGCTGACATGAAGTAGAATGATTATAATAAATCAACTGCTGGGTCAGTTTCTAGGGAAGCTGGGTCTGTGTCATTCTAGACAATTTTTCTTGTCAGAATATACATTACATCTTCATAAGTCTATCATTCATCCCAACATTGAATATTGCTGTCATATCTGAATTGCTGCTTCTGGTATGTATTTAGAGATTAATAAAATCCAAACAGGAATCTGCAATATTATTGGTCCTGACCTGGCATCTCAACTTGTCACTTTCACCACAGCTATAATAGTTTCCCTATAACTTTTCTATAAATATTTTCATGGTAATTATTTTGCTGAGTGTTCCTCTTTGGTATCTAGATTTTACAATTTTAAGTACAATACTAAATTGGCAGATAGGTCTCATCAGTTTACTGTTTAAATTGATAGATATAACTAAGTTCTATGGTAACAGTTCCTTCTCTTGTAGTTTTCACTTGTGAAACCTTCTGGCCACTTGCTTTCTGGTCAACTTTGATTTTTTGTAATTTAAATGCAAAATCAATTGTATTTTTCTCACATTCTTTTACACTCAGTAAGCCCTTGCATCTTAGTGGCTTTATCGCCTTGTTTGGGATGACATTATTAAAAAAAAAACAAAAAAAAACACACACACACACAAACAATACATCTGAAATTTTAAGAGAGAGTTATCTCAATGAACGAAGTTATTCTTAAATTATTTTAAATGGCATTTTACTTGTTCTCCCTTCAGGAGATGAGTGATGATTTGTCATCTTTTTTTGCTCTAAGTAACTTTTCACATTTTATCATCACTCTTTACCACTTATTCACACAAATTCATTTGGCAGTTTACTTAGTTTTCCTCTGTTTCTCTTGCTTTTAATATGTCCTGTGAGTGATATTCTCCAAGCATTTATTCATTATCTATACCAATAATTTTGTTTCTTTCTGTTTGTAAGTGTAATTATCCTTTTTGTTCCTATCTTAAAACTTCTTCATTGTACATGTATTTCTGCATCTGTCAGTAGAACCCCTACTGTCACTCTGAGTCTCTTTATCTGTGAAGTGAATGTCCAGCATTCACTGTCATTTAGCAGATTAGATATTACATTACAGTCCAGCACACATTTTTGTTTTTAATGAAATTTTTTCTATCTTTTAATACTTTGCTGAGTTTCTAGAAGATGTCTTTTGCTATTTCTATATGCCATTGAATTCTTGAGTCACATTTTTCCAAAATCTGTTCCTATACTACCCAGATAATTAAATTTCTGTTTTTGTTTAATTTTGACTTCCCAATACTTCATTTATGCCTTGAGCTGTTTCTTTACTAATGACCATGCATTCTATCTTCTTATGGCTAATAGTGCTTTTTCTTGACTACCCTGTCTAAGAGTTATTTCAGTTTTCATCCCAAGTATGTTAACACAGTGTCATCTGTGTTTCTTCTGTTGTGATGATTATGTCTACCAATAATAAACCCTGGCAGATCTATTTCTCTTAGGATAGTCTTTTTGTATAGAATAAATTCGGTAAGAAAATGCATCTCTTTTTTTAAGTTTTCACTGAATTCCTTTTCTAAACACATGCAAGCAATTAGTTCTCAGTGGAGGTCACAGACTACCCTAATGTCTTCCTTGGATGAAACAAGTTTGCCTAGTATTTCAAGTAGGTCTTTGTGATGCACCTTCCAAATGCTTTTGTATATGAAACATGGGTATGGATCTTTTTACATTATTTCTAGTGCTTGCTCTGATAGCATTTTCATAATTGATAGCACTTCTTGTTTCAGTGTCTTGATAAAAGTTGCACTGTTCTTGCCCTATTTTCAGTCTAATATTGCTCATTAAGTTGCTTGTCTTGAGTGCACATTCAGTTGCACCTAGTTTCTTTGGCATCAGTATTAAGATTGATCTACTAAGATGTAGTATTTTGTCACTGTTATATTTCATTTATCATTTCAATAATCTTATTGATCCTGAAATCTGTCTAAGACTGATATCTGGTCTTGCTGCTTTTTTTCTGTTCATCATAGCGTGTGCCAATCTTAGATCTTAATACCACAGGTCCTTCCGAGTTGTCCTGTAGGTTTCTTCCCAATATATTTATTTCATCTTGATAAGCATTTTTCTACAATAAGCATACCCATTTTAAATTTTATGCATCCTTTCTCATTAGATTTTCTGTCCTGCTATCTTATCTTTTTATGCATGTATCCTATATCTATTTTCCACATTTTTTGTTGAGTCATTCATCTGCTGCTTGCTTGCATTTGTTTCTAATATTTTTGTTCAACATCTTATATTTTGTAACACTTCTTAGCATTATCTGCTGTGTTTTTTCATTAGTTTGAGAATTTCATCTGTCATCCACTTTTTTTTTTTTTTTTATTTGAGATGTTCTCTTTTGCTACTGATACTTCCTTTAGTTCTTCTACTTTCTAAAAATAAAAAAAATCTGATTTTTCAGCACCCACTTGAAATCTGTGTAATCTTGAAATCTTACAATTAAATCAAGGAAATTAAAGGACAGATGAAAGAAGTGTAAATAGAAAAAAAAGCACAAATAACAAGAGACATAATTCAACAAAGCATCCAAAAATTATTGATCTTAGATCATCTTGCTTTCCACCAACACCTTCATTACCTCATCTCTTGAATTTTTTATGTGAATCAATAAACAACATAGTTTTAACAAGCTTTAATATTTCAGGTTCCCAGAATTTTATCTGATGTTACAGAATAATCAAAATTGATTTTCATGAATCAAAGGATGATGTTGCACAATAATAAAAAGGCAAAGTCTGCTATTCATTTAACTATTTCAGTTTTTATACTGACTCAATTACTAAGAGAAAATAAAATGAGCCATATGTTTTAATACCAAATCATAGCATATTTTCCTCATTTTTTTTTATCTTATAGAGTTATACCCTATCTCATGGTTTTAAGATAGCAGTTTTACTGCACAATATAAATCCTATTTAATATTTATATTTGACTAGTGTTCTTATCTTGGCTGTTATTTGCTAATATCTTGGACATCTGGAAAAAGATAGGTCTATTCTAAACACCATGTCCCTTCATGGCATGGTCAATCATTGCTCTCTACAGATTCCTTTTCCTGTATTATCTATAAATTACCATTTCTTGGAAAACATTTTCTATGGTTCTCAATTCAGAGTTATTGTTGTTCTCTTAGATTCACTGTCACTCATCGTTAGAGAGTCCAGTCTATTCTACTAATTAATGCATAACTACTGGGGTGAGAACAGATGAATTGATAGCTTTACTATGGATATTTGTGCAATAACGAATGCTGCTAGTTAGGCTAGAATTTGAACTCAGCTTGCCAATTTTATACCAATAACTGTTATGCAATCCACACATTCCCACAATGAATGAAATTTAACTAATAAAGTTTCTCATAAAAAAAAAAGAAACATACAAAAATAAAAAATAACAAAAGCCTTCAATTAAAATTATATAAAATTTTAAAGGTTGAGTGTGTAAAAAAAAAAGAACTTTTTCATTAAGTTAGCTTAAGTGATGAGAGAACAGATAAATACTTGATTAAAGTGCTGGGAGAAAAAATAGTTGGTTAAAGAGCTTGGAGAAAAATAGTTAAAATGCTTGGTTGGTTTGATTTATGGTATATCAACCTCAATGGGTTATTTAATGCCGACAAGATTTTTACAATAGATTTGGATAAATAGAATATGTATTCTTTGTAAGAAATCAGTTTGTAGATCTGGTTTCCTTGACACATTTTTGTAACGAGGGTTTTTCTCGAGAGTCTGGTTTCATTGATGTATTCTTTTCAGATATACAGTTTGTAGAGAAATAGATTTTATTGATATTCTCTTATGGTTTATATTTTTTGGTTTGGTTTTTGTTTTATGGCATATCAACTGCAATGGATTATTTAATGCTGACAAAATTTTTATTGCTGGTAATAATTTTTTCAAAAATGTATTTCTGGTATAAAAACCTATTTTTACACTTTCATAGTGTTTTGAGCCCAGTTTGGGGGTTAACTATTTGTTACCGCCATGGGTCAAGGTGAACCTGAGAACATCAGCAATTAAGAGGTGATGCCATGCTTCTCAAAACCTCCTAATCAGACACCTTGCTGCCAGGTACCCAGGACATGGATGTCATACCCAGAATGATACATGGGGGGAGGGGGGGTACCCCTTTGCAGAGGTGCAGTCAGCACATTCTGAAGCCCCAACCGACAGAGCATAAAATAGCTTGGAGAAAAAATACTTGGCACAAGTGCTATAACATCATACAAAAAGCACAGCTTTATCTCTATCTATAAAAGGCAGGATGTGTGTGTGTGTGTGTGTGACGAATGCACGGCTGCAATTTTCGACGGATTTGCACTAAAATTTACATGCACCAAGTTAATGGGAAGGCCAAGACCGACTTTGCCTTTCCCAACTCCCATCAATAGTGTAAATAATCGATTTTTTCATGCTTCTACAGCAGTTTTCATGTAGTTTGCAGCCATTTTCTACTGGCCAGAGTGAGAGCCTATAGCTGGCTGCCACGAATAGGCAGGAAGATTCTATTGGTCAGCGTGAGAGCCAACAGCTGACTGACATGAATGTTAACTAGCATGCAAAAAAAATTGATAGCTGCGTTCATCACAAGTGGGAAAAATTTAGATCTGCATGGCATTTTACTCCAATTGGCTCATTCGCTTGCTTAAACTCAACGTTGATTCTGATTCCACAGAACTGGGTTGGGTGTGAAAAGTATTTGCTGTTAACATTCTTTTTTCATTCAATTTTTCCAGTTACAAGTCCTTTTTTAAAGCTGATCGTTTTGTCTTCATTTTGTTTAGTTCTTTTTTCGTAACAGATTTAATGTTTAGTATAGAGCTTAGAAAAATTTCGCAGTGTGAGATAGTCAAGAAGTAAGGCATGTAGCAACATCAGCATGGCGAAGGGCACTCCTTTAAAGGCAAAGAAAGGCAAAAATATTTTAAGTCAAGTGATAGTGATTGCTGTAAGAGTTGTACGATTTTTGAACCAAGCACGGACAACGCCGAGCCATGCTGCTAGTAATAGATAAAAATACTGAAAAATTTTTAAATATAGTAACTTAATGTATAACACAAAGAGTTACTTGAAATACTAAAAGAGCTTGATTTACACTCGAAAGATATTTGAATAATCCATAAGCTGTTTTGAATAGGAGTAAAGGTTTATCCCTTGTTTCCTGTTTAGGATTTAGTTTCCAGTTTCTTCTAAAGCCTTCTCATTTTCTTTCACACCCAGTAACCCCTTTTATCTTAGGAGTATTATCACCTTGCTTGGAGTGAACTGATTAAAATAAATAAATAAACAAACAGACTTCATGTGAATAGAGAAGAAATTCAGTGCAAATAGAAATCGAGAAAGAGGAGTAAAACATTTCTCACTTTAACAAGATAATACTTACAGAACTAGAATACTTACCAGGATTTATTATTAGCAGACATAATCTTAACAACATAAGATATGCTGCCGACATTGTGTTGATGGCAACCTCAGAAAGAAAACTGAAATAACTCTTAGACAAAATAGTAAAAGATTTTGGTTGATTCATTTTCTACAGCTTTTCTACAGCTTTTCTACAACCCTTCCAAGGTTGTTTAAAGCCTAAAACATTTTTAGATTGTATGAATTTTTTTTGAGATAATAATAGTTTAGTGATATGTTTTACTAATTAACTGAGAGATGGAGGGAGAAAAGGTGGATTCATACCATTCCCAAAGGTATTTGTGCTTAAGCAAATATAACAAACCCAATAGTATTGGAACTCTTCTCTCTGATTAACAATTCCAAGCCATTAGCACCACATGCACATCTAAGCTTACAGCCCCTGGTATTCCAAAACAGACACCCATTTAGGTACTGACCAGACTTGACATAGCCTAATTTTGGTGATGCTAAAGGAACCAAAGCTTTAACATGATGTGGCCATAAACCAATAGTAAAAGAAAGCAAAAGAAAGGACTGTTGACTGTAAAACTATGCATGGTTGACAGTAAAGAAAAAGAGAGTTCAAAGTGTGTGCTATATATTGGAGACCTCAAAATCAAGTAAGAAGAGAAATCTAATTGTGTAGTGTCATAACAGACAACAGATATTTTTTCTAGCTTCAGTATTAGAATTAATAAAGTAAAAAAATAAAAACATGTCAAGTTAACCGAAGAACATACTAACATGAATGCTATCACAATACAAACAAGTGAGTGTTTTGAATGTACCGTATATACTTGCATATCATGCAACCCTCGAAGACCTAATTTTGAAGCTAATTTGCCTACAGTAAATGGATATATAGTTTGGTCAACAGTGTAACCAGAGCCAGTGGTACATATGCTAATTTTATATCTCATGTATGATGCAACCCTCTTAAAATTAGCTTCAAAAGTATCAGGATAGGTTAGTATATACGGAAGTTAAGACTAAACACTCTTAAATCCAATGTAAAAAATAAAATGAAATTTAGGCAACATAACATTTGGTGTCAAACAAGTAAAAGATTTTGCAAATGCACAAAACATTTTTATTAGTTAATGTTTCAGTGAACAATTTAAGTCAAATGTAGTGTAATATATTTCTGAATACAAAAATGTTTTCCAGCCAAAATATGAGAAAAGATTTTTTTCAGCCTTTTATTTTCTTTAATCATTCCTTTTTTGACATTTACTTTCAACAGAATTTCCAAGACTTCAAACTTTATAATATTTAATGTCTGTCTCTCATCTTTTTTCTTTGAGTCATTAGACATAACAAATTTTGTTTCATCTACTATAAAAATATGAACTAGAGATAAAATTTGAAAATTTTCCCACGTTAATACACAAATATTTTATAACAATGAGTGGTTAAAAAAATAAATTTTTTCTAACTTTATTAGAATAATTTGCACAGTGGATAAAGGCGTTGGTTAGATCCAGTGACAGACCCAAAGAAGGTGAGTTCAATTCCTGGTTAAGGCAGTGGAGAACTTTCAGAGGGAAAATTAGCAGGAGATAACTGATAACTGACATCCATCAAACATGGCATGTGGAATTAGAACAGTCTACCCCAGCGATCGAAATAAAGGGTTGGGTTGAAATTCCAACCACCTGAAGAAGGCCGGAGCGCATACAACGGCGAAACGTTGTGACAAATATGGCGACAAAGATGAGGACAATAGTCCGACTAATGTAAATACTGTAGAATAATTTGATTTTGCTTCAAAATCTAAAAAGTGAATTTAAATGACTTTTAAATGAATTTCTTAGAATCAGCTCTTAATAGAATGTACACAGACATCCAAGAAATGTTTTATATCTATGAAATGTTTTTATTTTAGCTTAATCAGAAATAGCTAAAATTCCTGATGAAGATAAAGAGTGAAAAATGTTTATAAAGATTTTCCTACTTATTCTATATTTAAATCACATGCACACAAAAATTCAGTTTTACTGTTGTAAATGACATCAAATTTAAGGGACTTGGACTTGGTTATAGAAAACCAAGGAATACCAGAATTACTCATATTCATAAACAGATAAAAAACAGTAATCTTGAAAACAAATATAGTAACAGATGAAAGTATTTGGTTTTAAAAAAAAAACAAAAATGAAAGTTTACTAAATGCATAAAACAACAGTTGGAAGTTGGAAAATCTTAATTGACAGGAGAGAGGCCAAGTCAGTATTGTTCAACAAAACTTCCGAGTTGCTTATCTAATAAATTAATGAATTAGAAACAATATTTCTGTTGATACTAATAGCATATATAAACAAAATTAAACTGGCCATAAATCAGATATTTGGTGGGGTTGGTAAATATCGGAATTGAAAGCGATATTGTTAGAGTTTAGCCAGTCTGCTTTTTGGTCTATTCATTATAGAAGCTGTCATACTTCAAATTTTTCTAGTCAGAATCCATCTTGCACATTTATAAAGTTACCATTTGTCCATGTATTGAATACTGTTGCCATATCTGATCTGGTGCTCCTTACTGCTAGGAAAGTTAGTTCACTTTGTCATACTAGACAATTTTTCTCACCAGAATCTATCTTACACATTTATAAGTCTACCTTCATTTCCATTCCATGCTTTGAATATTGCTGCCATATCTGGTCTAATGCTTCTGTTATGTATTTAGATAGGATTTATAAAATACCGAGTAGAATCTGCAGTGTTAGCAGTCCTGATCTGGCATCTTTCTCTTTCCCACTGCTGTAATGTAACTTCCCTGTGAATTTTCTATAATATTTTCATGGTAAATGATTAGCAGCTAGATATCATTTTACAGTTGAAATGGTTACATGTAACCGTAGGTTCTATGCTAACAGTTTCTTTTCTTGCACTTTGTATTTGCAGAATTCTTTTGATCTTTTGCTTTTCCACTTAATTTTGATCTTCAGTAATTTAAATGTCAAGTGTTGGTATCTTAATTCCTGTTCTTTTATTGTTCTCCCTCATTAATGTTTTCTTTTTCTCATTCTTTCCCACTCTTATGTCTCAGTGGCTTTATTGCCTTGCATGGTGTGAAATGGAAAAAAAGAAAATTATAAAATACATAATGTCCACATTTCCAATCCATTGAAAAGGCCATGAATAAAAATAGTAGTCAATTATTACTTAGAAGCCAGTCATACTGACAAATACTGCTTGTACCATTTACATCTTACTAATTGGTATGGAAGAAAGAAAATGTCAACATATTACAGTAGGTACTTGTAACTGGAGTAGCCTTGTTTATACAGGTGCCAACCACTGAACCCCGCTTCTTCAAACTATTTGTAGGAAATGAAACAGGAACAATTATGACAGTCAAGACTATCACCTCCTCTGATCATAGCACATGCCTAAAGGTGTAAATGATAACCAAGTCAAGGCATTTAGATTTTTCTAGGACAGGCAAACAAAGCCCTTAATAATGACTTCTCATGTTGACAGTAATTATTCTGTTAAGGGAATGAGGCTTTTCTTTTTAATGAATACATCACTGTTTGCAGGTAGCAGAAAGGATTTAAAGAAAAAAAATGTTTATATTAATAAACAACACTGACTCAACAGACTTTTTGGAATCCTTAAAAGATGATTAAACACACACACACATTTTTATCATAATAGATTATAATAAAAATATTTTGAAATTGCTACACAAAAGCTTTCATGTTTCAATACTATGATTGTACTTCTTCAGGCAATGGTAAGTAATTGATGATTAAACAATTTTTTTCTATCTCATTTGGGTGGATACCTTCAGATGTAGGTGTCCATGTAGGAAGGTGAGGGAACAGATCCTCCCACACCATTCATTTCATAAAGGATAATTGTGCAGTACAAATGTTTTATGTAACCTCAACTATGCTCCCATACCATTATTTGCTTGTGTTATAGGATTGACAATATAATATCTTGACCTCACCCATTTATGTGTCATGTCTCTTCAGAATGTGGGCGATAATGGTTTTCCACAACTTCCTATCCTTTATAGATCTTAGCAATGTTTGCCTTTTTACTATTCTTTCCCTCTCTGTTCAGCCATTCATTTACACAAGCTCATTTGGTAGGTTACTCACTGTCCCACCACCCAGTAACTTTTGCCTTCAATCACATCTTACCTCTCTTAAATTGGAGAAATAAAATTTGTATTTACTAACAATAACCAAAGGAAGAAGAGAGAGAGAGAGAGAAAAAAAACCCCAAAAGACTGGCTCTTAAACGTCAACAAGGACTAACTTTTGCCCAATTAATAACCTAGGTTTTGTCTTGTTCAATCATCAGACTACTGGTGAAATCCTGGCAAATTCAAACACAAATCAAGAATATAAAAGAATGTACTTATTCCATTGGATAGATGCATGCTCAGCCTACCATTAAATCTCATGAGTTCGTTAACCATTACTGAATGGTACTTGTGTTGAACTAAGCAATAGAAACAACATCTAACTCAAAAGTGACCTGTATCAGAGCTGAGGAATTTTTTTTTTCCATACCCAATATTCACATTGTTTTCACACTAAAAGTATCACTATAAATTAGGTACCTCCACTCAGTTTTGATACCTAAGGTTTAAAATGATTTTTTTTAAAAATGAAAAAGTATTCTTGAAGCTTTAATTTTAGCTTTAATTGAAAGTTACATGATTAAATTTACTATTTCCAGTAAGCAAAAATACTCTGGTGTATTTCAAATAGAAATTATATTAATTGGAATCTCAACTTTTTGGTCACCAGAAAATCAATAAATATTGGCCATTTTTGATACATTTGTAAACAAAAGTTAATTCTTGGTTTTAAAAATCTTCCAAAGATAAAAGATACTTTTTTGAAACTTTATTTGAGGAATATTAGCCAATTTCAAGAACAATTAATCTGATTTGAAAAAAATATATTTACTTTGAGTTTAAAATAACAGAAATGGATTTTTAAAACAAATGGTAGCAGTGATTACGTGCCTATCATCTTATCACCATTGATTGTAACTCATAGATCACTTAACAAGTGATGATAAAATCTGTCAACAGCTTTAGTATGGACACTTTATCTGTTAAAACAAAGTAAGAAAATGGCAGGTGAGCACTTTTTTATATAATTTTTAAGGACTCAGTAAACGTAAAACTGTTGGAAAATATTCTGTAATGTGCTGTTATGACCTTAACCTAACTCTTATAAGTATATCATGGGCAAGTGGCTAAGTGGTTAGAACGTTTGCATTCTGACAATGAGACCTGGGTTCGAATCTCACCATGGTTGATTTGTTAGGAAGGAGACTTCCTGATGTTCTCAAACTGGAGGGGTCGATCCCAGCATGCACCTTTGGAAAGTGACTGAAAACCATACCACGGGTTGACCCAAGACTTGTGAATGAAATTGAATAGACGGAACCCTTGGGTGTCATCAATAGCTGTGCTAGCATGAAGTCACAAGTCATCACGGTTGAGGGCTTGAGCATGCTGGCCTTGTTCAAATTGTTGATCACACTAGGTAACATGCTCTTTCCCAGAAACTGTAACTAAGGTCTGCTCAGCATAGTTGCAGTATAAACCACAGGTGGGTTCTGTGGGTGTTGAATAAACAAAAATGTGCCTGAGCAAGCATCTGCAATAGGGATTGGCTAGCCACCCTAGTCAACCAGTATCCTTGAATACGAGTGGCCAGCTATATACTATACAAGTATAACAATGTCACTGGATACACTGACATGACAGTAATGTACATGTTACATTTGCTCTATAACATAACTCTAGACAAAATTAGTTTGATTGGCCAAATAATTCAACTATTACAAACATTACTGTATTTCTACTTGTCACAAAAATAAAAGAGAAAAAAAAAAAAAAAAAAGTGATGATTAGAATTATAATAAAACCAAAACCTATGAAAGTGAATTTTGTACATTTTCTTTGTTCTTGAGAATTTACAACAAAACTATTTATTAGATTATTTACACTATTTATTGGAATGGTTGGCAACACATTGGCTAATTGCCAACTGGTCTAAACTTTAGAAAATCATAAATAAGGATTTTCTTATACAGTGTAACCCGGATATAAGAGTTGTCGGGACCGGAGAAGAAGTCTCTCATATCCAGGTCTGGTCTATTTTATATACATTAACACAGGCTCTAATTTGGGACCAGAGAAAATCTCTCTTATATCCGGGTTACACTGTAGTTGGTTCACATATTTTAATAATTTAGTAAATGTTTATAAATTTATGCATACGAAATTTTCATATTTATGTCTTTATAAATTGATAAATGATGAATATTGCATTGTATTAGTTTTTAGAATGTTACAGATATAAAATTATTTTTGTAAATAAACAATCTAATAAATAAATAAATAAATACTGTTTAATATTTTTATTATAAATTCTCAAGAACAAAAAAAAAATATGTATAAATTCACTTTCACTCTGAATTTAGGTTATATTAAAATTCTAATCATTGCTTTTTAAAACAATAAACACTGCCGAAGAGTAAAGGTAGTTAAAATAAGCAGTGTCATGGGAAAAACAAACATTCTTTTGACATTACATCTTATTTCGAGTATATTTGTCCATGTTTATCAAATTTTCTTTATGAAAAAAAAAAAAAAAGAAAAAAAAAAAAAGATTATCACAATGTCAGTTTAAAAAATACTGACAAATTCAAAACAGATCAATACTTCCAGTGAGGAATAAATTTAACCATATTTTCAAATAAAACACATGCAATGCTTTCTCATCAAACATTTTTAAAGTTCCTAATTATACATTGAACAGGAATTTTTAGAAATGCAAATCAAAATTTGTAGAAAAGGAATTAACTAAGATATTAAATGGATGAAGAATTATTAAATTCATTTTTATGATCTGGTAAAATGCAAAATTAAACTGGCTGAGGTCCTTATTAATGATTAGGAATGCTGTCTTTAGGCCTGATGTTACATTCAAAAAGGACTAATTCCTAAACAGCATACATAGCTTAACTTTGAGCAGATTTTATCCTCTGAAATATTTTATAAGTGAGGTCATGAAATCACTTTACCCAACATGACGTAACAGTGAACCAAAAATGCAAAAAATAGACAAAACAATAAATTTCCATAAGTTTTTCACATTTTTTAATAAGTACATCCTTTCTCTGCTAACAGATTTTACATATGAATTTTATTATTGCAATAACAATGCATTCCAAAATCTACATAGAGCCATATGTTTTTGAATAGTGAAATTTTTCATAATTTATCCACCCTTATGCATTTAATGACAATACCATATTTTAAAAAAACAAAAATAGGAAATATTATATTGAGAAAGAAAATAAAATTAAATAAGCTGAAGTAATATAAACAGTAATTTTATATGCTACATGATTTATTATGCTGAGTGGCCAGGTCAACATTTGAACAATTATATACAATCAAACAACATATTAGCACAAGGTAAAATTATGAATAAACAAAAGAAAGGATAAAAATGATATTTACACGAAAGCAAAATTTTTTTACTTATATACATCTATTTATATATAATAGTCAAATATAGTGTGTGTGTGTATATATATATATATATATATATATATATATATATATATATATATATATTATTATTTACATTAGGGCTAATGCCCACATATGTTGTTGTTATCACAATGCTCTGGATTTCTTTAGGAGTATGCCAATCTGGATAACCTTCAGGGAATTTTAAACAGAGACCTTTATTTAATCTACAAAGATTTGTTGTTGTTCAAATATACAAATCTAAGTACATCTTATTCTCATTTACAATGGCTCAGTCACTGCATGCTATGTTTCCAAAGAGACTAAGTCTGTACCACCCAGCTCAGAGATTGAACTTACAATCACTATGTCACTAAATTCAACAATTTAATCCACTAGGCTATTGTCTTATGGGACAAATATAGTGCTAAATAAGTTATTTTTTGTAATACCCAATATTTTGAAATGTTTTTTGATACAGTTACAATTTTTGATTGATTTTATTTTTATCACTAAATATTTTGTATATAACATTTTTCAAATGATTTAAATCTTCAGAAGCAGCAGATTATTTTTTGGGCATCAAACAAAATTAAGTATCAAAAATTTGCTTTCCAGTCATCTTTGATTTTCAAAATTTTAAATGCAATATCTTGTTACCTTAATTCTTGTTCTTTTATTATTCCCCCCTCCTTAATAATGTTTTTCTTTTTCTTATATTCTTTCACACTCAGTGACCTCCTGCATCTTAGTGTCTTTATTGCAGTGAAATGACAAAAAGAAAACAAGTTTAATAAACAGTTGTCTATGGCACACTTATGAATATAAATTCCTAAAGAGTTATTTCAGTATGAAAGAAAAAGTATTTTTGACAATTTTGCATTAATTTTATGACTAACTGGTAAAAGCAGATAGACAGGTAGAGTAACTGATTTTCAACAGAAAGTTAATTCAGCAAGCAGGGTTCAAATTCCAGCATATCTTTCACAGTTTACTTTTGCACAAATACCTAATAGAAAGGCATAAATTGCTTCTTCTTTCTCTAGCTATGGGTTAAATAGCAAGGTAAATGAATCTCTAGTGTTGGGCAGCAATCAGTCTAAGAGAAGGAAAACTCCAAATTCCAAACTGTGGAGAAGGCAAGAGGAAACCACTACACTATCTTTCCCCAGGAATGCATGGCAGTTCACAGATAAAGAAACAGGCAATCATAGCTCTCCCCAGATTCTATACCCTGAAGAGACATGGCATAAAAAAGCACTAAAAATAAGATATATTCAAGCATCTCTGTCTAAATCTCTGGGATGGGGAGTTGTTATTAATTATACTATTTACATACAGATTATTGTGCTTTTCTTTTTTGATGTTGTTATCACAGTATTTCAGCTGATGTGCCCTCTGGCCTTCATCAAGTGTGTGTCAACCTGGGTAACCTACAGTGAATCCCAAAATTGACACCTTTATTTAATCTATGAAGGTAGACTGTTCTCATTTAACTGCCTATATCTAGGGATGTCTCATCTAGTTCTTATTTTTAGTACTGCTCATTTCTCGACCTGTTTCCACATAGATGCAGTTTATCTATCCTTAACTTTTTACTGATAGCACTGTTCTAATAGCTAAGTGTTTTGAGATATTTACCATTCATAAAGGCTTTTAGTATCTTCTCTTTCATTTTTCCCCTCCCTTTTCTCAGAGGAATTCATAATAAAAAGAAATAAAACAATAATTTGGGTCATCTATTCTATCTACAACTCAGTGACCAGTCTCTAGCATAAATAATTGATTTTATTCTTTTTGACATTTGCATCTTCTGTTCATTATTACAGTAATGTGACTGTCTGGATAAACAAACAAGCTAAGAAGCATGATACATTCAGAGAACAGAGGTTACTTTATTACTGGAACACTTTGTGGGATTTATTATTCATTATTGCAGATAAAAAAAATAGAAAAACTTGTCATCAATGTATTTGTATGCAGATAAGTTTGGATGTCAAAAGATGTTTATCCTTTGTTTAAAAAGTTCTGATCGAACAATGTTAAATTCATTTGATTCTAATTTTTATCACAACTAAAAGAGACATACTCAAGAGCAAAGAACCAAATTAGGATTGAAATGCATAGAATCATAAAAAAACAATAGTATATATAGGAATTATAATAATAATAATAATAGGCCATACTGTTGGTTCCAATCTGTATGAAATGTCTGCAAAATACTTCCCCCTTCCCAATTGATATGCATGCTGTAATTTTTTTCCTAACCAATAAAAATGGTCACTTCTTGGTCTCATCTGACTCAGTTCTGTTCTTTCTTGTCTTGAAGCCAGAATGCTGTGATTGCTCGTCTGTATAACCATTTATGTGTTAACACCATTGTTAGTTTGTGAATTTTTTGCTTTATTACTGTTGCTTTGCCTTGTTTGTTTGCTTAATATTATTTTTGCATGTTATTTTCTCTTGTTATTGTTTATTGCAAACTTTGTCAATTGTTTTTTGGGCATTTCTACCAATGACTCTACAAAGGATTTTACTTGTAGTTAATTGGTGTCTGCATTTGTTAGAACTTTATTTTTGATCAACTAAATCTGAAGACTATATTTGCATAGAGAGAGAATGAAAACCAATAAAAAAAAAATCTCCTGTATTTTGTGAATATTTCCATCAATATACATGTAAATATTGGTGAAGTCCACATTCATGTAAGCAGCAAGGAGCTTAGTAATAAGAGAAATCATGCTAACCAATATAGATTGATGCATTTTTTTTAATCAATTCACTCCAAGCAAGGTGATAATGCCACTAAGATGCAAAGGGGCTACTTTATTTTTGTCATTATTTACTATAATATCCAGACAGTTTAATTTTTTAATCTTGATTTTGACATTTAATATTAGAAGTTAAATTTTATGGGAAAAGAAAGTGGAAACAGAAACCACACAACAAAAATTGCTTAAATAAAAACTGGCTTAAATTGAGGTTTTTCTTTATCAGAATGCTAGCCATACTAAATCGAAGAGATTTGGCCTAGTGGATTAAATGATGTTATATTTCAAGTTATAATGAGAATGAACAATTAAAAAAAAATCATTCTTTTAAAAAATGCATATATAATGGCCCTTAATTCTTACACAAATTAGTACAAGTGATTACATAAGGATAAATATTGTATATATAAAGATACAAGTCAAAATTAAATTTCTATTCCCAATTTTCATTCAGTGTAAGTGTTCTTAAATTCATGGGATCTAAAAGTAAATTATTACAAATACATGATT
This sequence comes from Acanthosepion pharaonis, assembly GCA_903632075.3. Lineage (NCBI taxonomy): Eukaryota > Metazoa > Mollusca > Cephalopoda > Sepiida > Sepiidae > Acanthosepion > Acanthosepion pharaonis. The sequence continues at coordinate 2,119,406 of CAHIKZ030000329.1, forward strand.
AGAATGTTTTCTTTATTCCTATAAAGTAATGTTTTCAAGATGATCACAAGATTTATCAACATGAAAGAAAAACATTTAAATACAATTTTCCCTTATGATTGAAAACTTTGGTTCACTTACCAACTGTCGATAATGAATCTCTAAATCTAAAATTCACTAAAATCAGATCCTTACTAGAAAGAGTGCTCAAAAATTGAGATAGAAATCAAATATTTCATATTTACAATACCTGAAGACCAAGAACAAACCCCCAAAAATGTAATAACTCCAAATGCAAATTGACAGCATTATTCTAAAGTGAAAATACATTTCACAGAATGAACACACACACATATATATATATATATATATAGGGTGGCAATAAAGTCACTATACAGTCACTTATAATAAAAAAGTAAAGCATTGAAGCAGATACCTTGCAGTTCAAAAAGTATCGGTAATTAATTTACTATTGTTTACCATAGCATTCTATTGTTATTAACAACTATAATTGATTAATTGATTTGTCTTAATTGTTATTACAAGTAACTGTATAGTGACTTTATTGCCAACATGTGTGTGTGTGTGTGTGTGTATAGATATACAAAATCATTTCACCCCAAGCAAGGCAAGAATACTACTATTATGCAGAGGGTTACAGGAAGTGAAAGTGAGAGAAAAGGCTGAGTATAGGGAGAATTGAAGAAAGGACAAAAGATGAATGGGATTCAAGAAGATAGTGATTGTTGCATTTAAATTTTTGAAGATTGTAGTTATCAGGGAAGCAAGTAAATGGAAGGAAGTTCCACATATGGGAAGTGCGAGAAAAGAAACTGTTGGATTAGAAGTGGCAGTTGCATTTAGCTATTTCAACAGGTAGGACCTAGATGCCAATGTAGTAGTACATTTAAATTCATGCAGTCAGAGCACCAGGGAAAAATGCTCGTCAGAGCAGTTGCCAGGAAAATATTTGTAGAAAAGACAGAGGGAAGCCACATCACTTTCAGGAGAAAGGGGCTGAAGTTGAGTTGTTACTGGGTTAATAATATACATTGAGAAATTATTTTTATTTTTTTTAATGTCCCCTCATGTTGAAGATCTTCCTGTATTATCTAAATTGCCATGAATTCTTGGAAAGATAGTGGAGTGGTTTCCTGTTACCTTCTTCACAACTTGGAATACAGAGTTGTCATTCTCTTAGACTAGCTGCTATCCCGGGTAAGAAAGCACAGTTTACTCTGCTGTTTAACATATAGCAGGAGGGAGAAAAGTTGGATTCATGCCTTTTCCAAGTGCATTTGTTCAAAATTGAATGCAACAAACTAGGCTGAAATTTAAACTTTCCATGCCAATGACTGCTATGCTAACCACAAATCCCATGAATATCTAAAGGAAAAAGAAATCTATCACAAATATTTACTCATTGTTCTATAAGTAGGTATATAGAATTCATAACAGATGTAAGTAAATCAATAAATACAAAGTCCAATGAAAAGAAAACAAAAACAGCATTTATAACTAATATATTGGGTTGGCCAGAAAGTTCCAACTCAATTTGGAAGTGGAAAGGAAAAATTTTTTATGGGACAACAATATTTATTCTTCAAAATAAAGTTCATTATTGTCAATGATGTTCTGCTAGTGGTCAGCTAGCATTCAAATCTGTCTCAGATACCAGTTCACATACTTTGAATCAAAAAACTGTAAACAAGTTTCCTTCACTTCATCAAAAGTTGAAGTCTTGAATCGCTGGTTGTGGAGTAAGTGTGCCACTGTGCGGAATAGCCCATAGTCACTCGGTCCAGCATCAGGACTGAATGCTGGATATAGAAGAATCTCAACACCATCTGTTTATTGGCCTGAATGTCCTAGAAATTTCATAAAAATACATGTCCTCTGACAGGAATTAAACCATCATGGAACTGCCATATAGCCTGATGTGCGATACCATTTAGCTTCAGAGGAAGTCTGATTAGCAAAGTCAGACTATATGACTGTTTTGTGTAGGATACAGGTTCAATTCCTGTCGGAGGACACATTTTCTATGAAATTTTTTGCGCAGTAAGGCTGGTAAATGTAGTTAATACTGTTTATTACAAACAGCATTTACTTAAATATTTGTATCTATAACGTAAATAACAGAAATGAACAGAAAATTATATATATATATATATATATATATATATATATATATATATATATATACACACACACACACACAGGGTACAGCTGAAATACTTACCATATATACCTCCCAGATAATAATAAGACATTAGCTAGATAAAAACGCCATTGCCACTAATGTTTTACCATTATGTGGGAGGTATATCTGCCACACCCTTTCTCTCATATATATATATATATATATAGAGAGAGAGAGAGAGAGAGTGAGTGTGTGTGTGTGTCAAAAGAGGTAAAACTAGTGGCATGAACTCAACTGTGTTAAATCCCTAAATCATGCAAATAAAAACCTGACATAAAATGAAGAAATAATGATTTCCTGCCACTGTGATTTTTATACCCACCACACCCATTTTATTAATAGGTACAGATTTAAATACTTGGTTGAAATAATTCAAATTCACTTTTTGTCCATCAATTACCATTGGCACAACATATTCTTTAAACAATTTTCTCTTGATTTCAATTGTTGACTTGGCACTTCTAATGATGCCATAAACATTTCCAAAAGCTACCTAGCCAAGCACAGTCCTCCTTTTGCCCTCCAGAAGTTTCCACAATATATATATATATATATATATATATATATATATATATATATATATATATATATATATATATATATACATATATGGAGTGGTCCAATGTAAGATAATGAAGTGAATCATCCTTGGCATAATCTTACATGGCAGAAGGTAAAACATAGACAGGCTAGCTATGTTTCATGTATCAGCAACAATTGGTGGTCTATTAGAACCATAGAGTGTACACCAAAGCAATGGAAGAGAACTAGAGGACAGCCAAAGGAAAGAGGGTGTAACAATCTGACCATATACCTGGACCCTATATGACCCAGTATGAGAAATAAGAAGTGGTGGAGGTCAACCAGAGAGGGGTTCCACCAACAGGAATGAGAAGCCTGTGTGTCATTTTACATTGTGAAAACAAAAAGTCATTCAATTTATAAATTACGTCTTCTGCAATACTTTTCTATAATTAAAATCAAAAGTTGAAGTTAAAACCCAACTTTTTGTGATCCAGCTTTAACATTTTTATACCTATTATAAAATATTCTATGGAATCATAAATGATTTTATCAATTTGTTATAATTATCTCTCAGTAACAGTTTTGTGTATAATATTAGTTCATATGCACTGATAAAAAAATATAATCAACCAATATTTTAAATATTAATTCAGAAAAAAACTGTTATATCCAAAAACATTATGCTTTCAGAATGTTTTTTTTACATCACAATAATCACTTTCATGTCATAAGATATATATATATATATATATATATATATATATATATATATATATATATATATATATATATATATATATATATAGCATACACAGATACATGTAGAAATAAAAAAAAAAGGAAACTACTTGAAACTTGAATATTATTTGTTAATTTTCAATTGAGAACAGATGTTGAAAGCTTTTGACAAGACAGGAAACTGTTCCTTGATCTATTTTATTTTTTTCTTTCTGGCAATGTATTTTTCAACTGACAAGAGAAAATTTACTGAGAAAATTCACTACAATGACTTGAAGTGAAAAAATTAAATTAAAAACAAGTTTCTATATACTTTATAATAACGGAAATCTTTTAGCATTTCATTATAGTTTGAAATTAAAATCAATTTAAAAGCAGCCTAAAAAAATGTACATTATAATTAGAGTATTGATTAGCTGGAGATATTGCTTATAAGCAATACAAAATACTTTTCTTATAAATGATACACAGTTAGCTCATAGTTTTATGAAGAAAATTTCAGAGAATGTAAATCTAAAAATCCATAAAAAGTTTAAATTAGCCATATGTCAAGGCTTGTACAAATATTATATAAATAAAGACAAAAGGAAAAATTTTCTTTACCAGTGGGTTTCATCCTCGAATGGATTTTATCAAGGTCCTTTATCTTTTACCTTGATATACTCCATCAGAGGATGGAACATGTTGATAGAGAAAAATTTGTTTTCATTCACACTCTTTTTACTGGTATATATTTATTTATATCTGACTTGTGTACACACACTATATATATATATATATATGCAATAGAGGTAGAAAGATTTGAAAGATTTTTTTAAAAATAATAGCTTAGACTATTTTGAGTCTTTATTTATAGGTTGAACAGTATTTTGGTATTATTTCTCAATGCTTGTCTTATTCTAATATTTTTAATGTTGTTGTTGCTGATGCTCAGTAGCTAACAAAATCTTGTCTATGATACTGATAACATATAGTTCTGGGAAATGATCAAAACAGTCAAAAAGTACTAAGGCAATTAATCCAAATTTTATCTGAACATGCAACAACTCACCCTAAAATTGTAAAAATACAACAAAAATTAAACAATTTGTCAACTGAATTCATATATATTTCCCGATTATACATTATTTTTTATGGATACACCAATTTAAGTAAATGCTCTGTTCTTTAATTAAAACTATTAATTACATTTGCTGGCTTGTATGCTTAAGGAATTTTGTAGAAATTATGTGCTCTCCAACAGGAATTGAACTGGTATCCTATATAAACCAACATTAAGCTTGGCATGTTTACATACTTGTCAGATTTAATCCATTTCCTGTGATATGTTGTTATTGTTTACATTAGGTTATGAATTCAGAGTAGATATGATAGATCAAGAACAATTGGTGAAGGTGTGTGTTTAAAAGCAGTAATTCAAACTTTGCTAAATCAGAAGTACTCTGTGGCTAAATGGTCATAGCCTGCTTGGTTCAATGCTGGTTCCGTATAGAATGCAGAGAATGTATATTTTCTACAAAATTTTGCTAAAATTCGGGCCAATAAATGTAATTAATACTGTTTAATTAAGCATTTACTTAAATAAGTGTATCCCTAAAAAATAATATACAAACAGAAAATATATTAAATATTTGTTGGATTTAATCCCTTTCTTATCATATTTATATATATATATATATAGCCAAGTATATGATTGGTGTATACAGAATAAATTCCAATAATCAAAAAATATTAAGAGAGTGCTCAATACAGAGTAGAGCAAATATAACTTATTTGAAAATTATAACATAAATGTGATAAAATCACTAAAAAAATAGCCATTTTGTTTCAACACTTCTCATGCCTTATCAAGATAAGATTGATAAGACACTAGAAGTGTTGAAACAAAATGGTTATTTTTGTAGTGATTTTATAACATATTTATGTTATAATTTTCAAATAAATTTATATATATGAGTAGAGCTTAAATCTTCTTAGCCTAATACATTTCCAAAAATCTAACCCAGTGACTACAGATAGGACTTTTTTGTGTGTGTGTTTGTGGGGGGGGGGATTCTGTTCTTGCTTGCTTTTCAGCTCTAACTCAGAAAAGCAAGATTTTTTTTTCTAGTCTAATGAAATATAAAATTCTACAAAACTATTTCTTTATATTTTGACATTTCTTCACAAGTAAAATTAAGAGAAAAAAAAATTTGATAAAAAGAAAGAAATATTCAGAAAGAAATATCAATCAACATCACAAATGTACAAAAATGAAAAAGCTAAGTAATTACTTTCAATTTTTGGAAAACATTGTTGTTTTATGGTTTTATTTTTTTTTTGCTACATTAAACTTCAAACACTATACTACCTTAGTTAAAATGTCTTTCTTTATATACATATTAGTTAAATATTTACATAGTGTTTTTAAGCACATTTTATTAAATGTGAACAAACTAGGAATTATTTTTATAGCAATTTCTTCCTTTTCATAATTTTGAATGAAACTCCAAAGATCATAAGATGCTAGGAAAATGTTCCTAACAGCCAAAAGCATTTGAATAATTTTCTTTTTACTTTATTTTTTAAAGATTTATTTCAAGAGTTCATCTTCAACAACCCTCATTGTGTGTGTTTGTTATATATAGATTCATTTTCGACAAGTTATTAACTCTTTGCAGGTTAATAAAGCCAAAAAGATATTTTCAAATTGTAAGAATGTCTTTTTTTGAGATAAAGATTTCGTGATACAAGTCTTACTAATTAACCCATAGCTTGGAGGATAAGTGTTGGATTCATGCTTTTCCCAAGAGTATTTGCACATAAGTGAATATAACAAACCCAAGTGAAATTAGAACTTGGCTCTTTGATAAAAAATTCCAGGCCATTATCCATTGCACCACCCATGCATCCAAGTTTACAACCCCTGGTATTCCCAAGTGATCACTCATCAAGGTACTGACCAGGCTTGATGTTGCTTAACTTTGGTGATCGTATGGGAGTCAGTGTTTCAATGTGATATTGCCTTTAGTCTGTTTGTATATATATTTCTGTACATATAAAAAAAAATAAAATCATAACTACAGTTAAAAAAAAAAAAGAAGAAAAAAGAAAAAAAAAAAAAAAAAGAAAAAAAACAAAAAAAGAAAAAAAAGAAAAAAGCCTCAGTGACTCCAAAGAAGCCTTCATCAAATGACATGGGACTAAATGATTTCAGGGCTAAAGCAACACCACTAACCCAGTGTACCCCAGCAGAATATAACACTGCCAGCCTTTATTCTGTCAGTTTGGAAGTGTTAGATCTACAGCAATACTGCCTCTATCTGATTTTCTTTTTATAACAATTCAAGTCTGGTTGGTATAGTGAGATCAAGTTAACTATTAAACTTTGGTATCCAACTTCAATAGGAAATATATTAGTGACAACTAATAAATAAGTTGTCAGTTCCTGTATTAAATATGAACAATCACATAAGTTTACTTTCAGTACAATAAGTAAAAATAGTTCCTTAATATTTTGGTGGGTGGAAGTTTGATACCTGTCATAGTGCTACTGACAAATAAATCTTTACCTGTAACTATCTTGTAGGCATGTACAGTAAGTATCACTCTTACTGACATTTATGCCAAAATCTGAAAGGTTTGTTTTAAAAAAAATCTCTTTTTCAATTATTACTCCTTTGCATTCTATTTTCAACAACATTTAGAAGAACTGTATTACACTCCTTTTTCTTAATATAAATTTTTTTCTACTTATATTTCTATGAATACAGTCTACTTCAAATGAGTCTATAAAAATTCCCAGGTTTTTTTTTTTTTTTTTTTTTTTTGTGCGTATATTCACATTGGTTTGTAAGATTAAAGAATAACATTTTCTCAAGAATTATATTGTATTTTCACTTTATACATCAAAGACTTCCATTGTTATTATACTTCTTTCCATAACTATTTTTTTTAAATTTTCATTCCTTTTTCTGTTACACAAAGTAAAATTTTGTTGAACTTTTTACAATCTAAGCAGTTCCCAATGCAGTCATTTTCTACAATATTTCCATGCTTTTCTCTAAGCTTATCTTTTTAGCTTATTTTCTAAGCCATTCAAAAATGCTTGTAATGTTTCTTATGGCAGCACCCTTATATTTCAACAATTCCAGAACATTCCAACTTAACTTCCATCTGAGAAAAACTGAAATATTTCCCAAATACACAACATATAGGTGTTTTCTCTACCACAGAGAAAAAGCATCCCAATTTGCCATCATGAATGAGCTTCCTTATATATAACTAATTTGAAAATTGATCTAGGATCCAATCGGTCCTTCAGCATGTATGCTGATGATATTTTAGTGTATATGTGTGTGTGTGTGTGTGTGTGTGTATATATATATATATATATATATATATATATGCATGCTTGAGACAGATTCTATGTTATTAAGTTACTTTATGATGTCTAGTGATGAAAATTTACTAGACATCATAAAGAAACTTAACATAGAATCTAGCATCAAATTTACACATGAACGTGAAAGACAAATCTCAACCTCTCTTTAACACCTTATTAATACATAACAATAACAAAACATATCTTAAAGTTTACCACAAGCCCATGGACAAAAACAATTTAATCAATTTCTATTCCCACCACAGCATATATATATATATATATAT